>JAQIVE010002269.1:0-20566 GCA_034698285.1 Sminthurinus bimaculatus | reverse complement strand
TCGGATTTCTCGGGGTTTTTCGGGTTTTTGACCCGGTAAACAACATTATATGCCGGAAACTCTTGCGGATTCGTAATTCAGACATCAAAAAGAGATGAAATCCGCCGGGAAACTCAAGAGTTTCCCATATGTGTAGGATATGGGGAAAAATCGGATTTCTCGGTGTTTTTCGGGTTTTTGACCCGGTTAACGGCGGTTTCCCGTGATAACTCTTGCGGATTCGTAATCTACGCATCAAATAGGTGCTATATCCGTTGGGAAACTCAAGAGTTTCCCATAAGTTTAGGATTTGGAAAAATTGATGGTAACTATAATAGGTTGGGTATAAAGAGAGTAACGATTTTTATACTTCATATAATATTATAATCTCATCACGATAATATGAGACATAATAATATGTAATATTCAATATTATATCAACCGGCTTGTTTATGTGTAATATACTTACCGTATAGGTATATATGACTGTATAACTGTACATATAATACGGGATTGGTTATCAATAAAACATCTGGCCCCGGCTAGAGCTCTCTAAAAATGTACAAACTGTCAGTTCTGGTGACGTTTCTCTCGCTTCCTTTTGAACAGTCGATGAATTATGTTTACATTATCAGTTTTCATTCATCCATATCCATGCATGTGGCATCAAGTAGCGACGACGGTGACTGTGGCTTCATAAAATACTTATGCATGTAAGAAAACATACAAATAATATAGGGGTTCATTTTTATTGGTATGCTCGCGAAAGAAGACATAGCATCCCTAAAAGCTCATACTATTATAACAATAATATACAATACATATAATATTATACGACATGTGTATTGTGTACATAGCATGTATACTACATGCATTTTGTTGTTTTAAGTAATGTAAAAATATATCATCAGTATTTCTGCTTTTATTTCGTATTGTTCCTAAATATCATTTGAATGCTTTAACAATTACTATTGTTTGACTACACAAAAGGTGTAGAACGGTAATTATTATTAATAAATTTTAATTAGCATAATATTTTTTATATGCACAATTCCTTCGTGCCACGAAGCAAAAAATATTATATTTAGCATTTATTGTCAAATTGGGGTGGAGTGGAAAGTCAATTGTTATCATACATCGTATATGCAACTATTTAATTAGGCTCGTTTTGAATGCCCAATTCATCAATATTCAGTGAATATTGATGAATTTGGGAATATTCACGAAATCGTTTTAGACAATTTAGTGTTTATTTAATTTTAATTACGATAACATCATTATACCGGCAGCGCACCTAGAATGCCGTGCCAAAAGCCAAAAAAGTAAGTTTTGGTTTTGGGGTATAAGTTATTCATGTTTATATCCTATATTATCAATAATTCCGACGAAATATCTATAATTCGTATGGCTATTAGTGTCATGTATTTTAGACTCTATATTCATATGTACCTACAAGTTTTGAAACCAAGACCAAGAGGTTATCCTGAATGTGTGGACTTATACTTCTAATACATAGTCATAATATGCTGCCATCAAGTCTTCATGACGGCGTCTTCCTTGCCTAATGAAGATTAAACATATCAAATATTAACATGATAGCTGACAGTCTGATGATTACTAGCATATAAGTTGTTTTTATATCTTTTGTACTTTGTATTACGTACATAATACATTTCTTTCATTTTACACAGTAGAAATGAATTTAGATTGTAGATACACACGGAATTAAAAATGATTAAGTAACAAATTTCATATCGAGGACGTAGGTTTTTTGTTACCCATACGTAAAATAATGCAAGAATGCAAAGGAGACACGTAAGTATACTCTATGATAAAGCACAATAAAATGACATTGTGCTTTATCATAGAGTATACTTACATGCCTCCTTCGCATTCTTGCATTATTGTACGTGTCTCCTTTGTATTCCTGCATTATTTTACGTGGCTCAAAAAAAAAACCTACATCCTCGATATTTCATACAGCGATTCTACACAACTTTTTCATCGCCATTCATTAGATACATGGTTCATAGCTTATGGCTAATTGCAAAACCAAAAACCTTTGACATTAAATGAGGCATACTTTTTTCCTTATAAAATATTATTTAGAGAATTGGGAATTAGTATGGTTAAACAAACGCAAGATTAGCGACAAATCTACCCTTCTTTTGGCTTATAATTTAGCAATAATTTAGTTAGGTTAGAGCGACTGCACGTGGTCAATATTTGCATAATATATGAAAAAGCTGGGAGGAGACTGGAGACTATAATATATAATTAAGCGAGAAATGTTCAATTTTCCTTCGTTACAATACAAAATCCGTCACCATTATATTTAGGTACACAATGGGTTCGGTCAGTAGTCAGTATAGTCATTATCATGGCCAAAGATCAAGAAAAGGTACTCTTCCTCTTCCGAAGTGAGCAAGTCGAAGAGTTTTTATTACCACGGAAAATAAAGGACAACCCTTGTGGGTACCTGCACATTACGCAACTTGCCAATTGTTACCACTAGCACAACTCGATTCCACATGCCGACAACAGTTGCAGTTCTCATTTCTGACGAAGGTTGAGCGCATAACAGTTTTAAGCAACGTTGAAAATCATTTTCACACAAAATTTCAGACCGAATTTCAAGCCAGTTGCCAGTTTCAGAGATTATTTTCCAGTGTGTTCGCTACTTAAGAATTGGTTGGCGACAATAAAAGGAGACCTAACCATAAAACTTGATGTGATTTGGCCTCCCAATACTAAGAGTGAAGAGTCGCGTTGCTAAAAAGGAGCGCCGGTGGACACTTTCTGTCGTTCATCCTTGAAAACTAAGTCATGTCAGAGCGATCAGAAAGTCGATTAGAAAGTCAGTTACTTGTCAAATATGACGCCCCTGTAGAATTTTCCACAGCTGACAAGAAAAGCAGAAAGGTTCCTTCTATCACTCCATGCATTAATATTCTACAACGATTTTTATAGACTATCAATATTATAGTACTAAAGTAAGATATCAAAAATGATTGTTGTACCTTCTGCGGTGCCAACTACTACATACATCAAGAAACACATACAGAGAGTTTCCAGTAACTTATTAGCCTCTCGTTGGATTGACAGGCTCCAAGTCCCGCTCAAATTCTATGTGATGAGAGTAACTACATCAATAATGAGCTCGAGGAAATCCTCAACTCAACTGTTCCTCCCAAAGAAACTGAGACGGATGGCAAATACTTTCGTCAAATGGTATAGCCGTTACAAAATTACGCTGTATATTTTTTAGAAGTAGTTTCATTTATTACGATTATATGTATAGGTCGCACTTTTCTACAAATTGTCCTTTGAGTTTTTCCTTGAAAATTTTTAGTGAATTATTCTTGCTTCCATATTCAGCTTTCGAGAGATCGAGCAACTCGGTTGGATGCCATAAGTTTACAGCATAATCTCGACTTTTACTTGAAAGAGAGACAAGCTAGAAATACCGGCCTCTGTCCGATTCGTCGTCAATTGTACACCCATTGCTTTGATGAGATTATCCGGCAGGTTACCATTGATAGTCCTGTAAGGGCTATTTTTTAATTATTACGGCTTTGATTTTTAAATTTTATATCTTGAATCACATGATGTATTGTATAATTTATGAATTGCCGCTATTGCCATTGCATGGATTATTGCTATGATTGTTATGGTTCTTTTAGGAGCGTGGTCTCCTCCTCTTGAGGATGAGGGACGAAATAAAAATGACTCTTGATGCTCTCGAAGCCTTGTATGAGTCAGCAGTTGCCTATGGCAGGCAAAATGCAGATTCTGCCTACGCCTTAAAACTTGAGTTACTGGAGAAAACACGTGTTGTCGATACAAGAACGTCAAAGGCACGGAGAGAGATTGAGTTGATGCGTCTCAACGTGGATCACACTCGAAGAACTTTAAAGGAGAAAAGGGAAATGGACCAAAAGCGTTTTTCGGAGGAAATTCAGTTTATCAAGAGGGCTACAAATTTATATAAGACGATGATACAGCTAGAAAGAGACGATCAATTAAGCTTACAAATCAACAATTGAAGCAAGAGGCTGAAAGTCTTCTCGAGTTTCAAAAAAGCACCGAAACAGTTAGCTAAAAAATCACATTTTAATAACCATTATAACGGATTTAAAGCTACAAACCACGCAGAAAAGATATGAAACCAAAAGAGAAAACCTTTTTAAATCAGCTATTACTTAACTTCTTAATTTTCATTCATCATTTATTATGCATAATTTATGCCTTTTTGTAATGTGTAAATGGATAAATATTTAGATTATGTTGGAAAAAATGTGCAACCGTTTTGGCCCGTCAATTGTGAAAAAGAGAACTTTATGCTCAATAACGTTTGAAGAGCTTATTAAAGGTTAAAGTTTAAAGTAACATAACAAATATAAAATAATGATTTCATTTCCATTTATTCAATCTTGTATTGTATAAGTATTTTCAATATTTGTAGTTCGTGTAGAAAATTCAACCGCTAACATTTCACAACAAAGCGTAATCAACAGTAAAATAAGGGGCCTAAAAGTAAACGTAAATTTTCTCATACCTATAGAACGTATAAAAATATATTGTAGTAAATACCAGTACTTTGAACTCTTATCTTCATTTTTTTTCTCCATTATAATTGTAACAAAAACATGGAACGATAGCGATCGAAAAATAAGCATATTATCTCTGTAATCCATAAAAATAAATAACAACAAACAATAATGCTCTGTTAATTTGATAAAAAATGTACCATGTATAAAGTATGAATAATAAGATCTATATTCTACACACATAGTATATATTATAGTTATTAGTTATCCTTAGTTTTGACTTGGACACTATCTGGGTTGTTCCAGCTTTTCGACTGCAGACATGAGATTTTTCATCTTGATTTCAAGTCGTCTCATCTTTAACATCAGTATTTCTTGGCGAAATTCATGATGGACTTTTAACTCCTCGGGATACAGAATTTTGCTCCGTGTCTTGTTAAACATCTTAAGTGTAAAGTGCCGCATAACTTCCAGTCGGAAGTCCCGAAATTCCTTCTCCCTCTGTCTCTTCTTGGCGCTTTTATTGGACACTAGGCGGAATTTTGTCCCCTCCAAAAATTCTTGGGCCAGTTGATTCATCCTTTGAAATTTCTGCACTTGGGGAGTTTCCAAGCAGCTCTTTATGAAAACTCTGGTGGTTTCTTTTAAACCCTGAAGCCTTTGTGGTAAGAGAATTGGTGGTGGTCTCGTATGTGTTTTCTGCGGGCAGAGTCCCCACAAACTCTTCAAGTAATTGACCCAGTGAGTTCTTTCACGGGCAATCAGCTCCGCCTCTTTAAGACCATCATTGACAAGGGCTATGTAGATATTGATCCCAATTACCAACTCAATCAGGGTCAGGGAGATTACAAAAATGTCGCGTAAGGCGCCCCCCTGTACTCCGACATCCTCTCGCAAGTCAGCGTCAACTGCCTATACACATACAATGTCCACGCATCAAGGTTTTTAGGTATAATAATATATTTAATATTATTATTAAATCTTGGCCCTCCTTACTTCCAACGCCAGAAAATAATGAAACATTTTTCAAGTTTATTTTATTTATTACTTATCCTTAGTAAAATGTATTTAGTATAGTACCTCATGAATATTTGACAGTATACATCCATAGACTGTGCTCAATTTATATGTATAGGAGCCAAAGAGAAAGTAGCCCAATATTGCAAAGGCGAGAATAATAATTGCCATTACAAAGGTATGAGCCAACAAGTAGGATTTGACTAGACTCAGACACAAATTTAAAATGTAAAACTCTTTGTGAGTTGAGAAAAGGAACTGCCAGATCATCATGACACCGAAACAAAATCTGGAATTGATATCATTTTATTATTACATTAGACACAATTATATTTTTTAGATTATTCATGCATTTCTATACATTGTAACAATATTCAGTTTTGCAATAGATCTCACGTCAAAGCAAACATGTCCGTTTGCGCTTGGTCCCAAACAGAGGCCTCTTCGATAGATAAATGCTCGTTAATTTTTATCTTCTCCAATTTTTCCTTGAGAGAAACGACAATGATGAGGCGCTGGATAGCCACTACCACGGATATCAGAGTCAAGGTGATGAAAATCCATTCTGACGCATAACTAAAGATCAAAGCAGCAAATAACGAAGAATATTATCTTTAATCTTTATTGATGAAATTCAGATTTTCTTATCAGGATTTCCGTGCTCCGTTTTTCTCACTAATTGTATTTAAATTTTAAATAAATAGCGTTCCCTTCGTGAGACAATTAACGAATCAACTGTATTTTACCCTCATATTTAGCATTAGAATTACGAAGCTGAAATTCAAATTTGAACTTACGTGACCTTGTAGGTGATCCACTCACGGATCTGAATAAAAATCTTGACAATTGTTGTGAGTACGATGAGGACGTGGACGAAAATTAAGATAACGAGTGTGTTGTTATCCTCACGTTCAAAGCTGTCTGGGTCGAGAAGTGTAAGAGGATAGCTGAAATAGATTTTGTTTTAAATGGACAACTTCAATCAATTGCGAATTGCAATGTGTGTATTATAGACAGTGTTCTGTAACCAAAAAACAGGAAATTATGTTCTAAAAAACGTTTGATAAAAATTAATAGTTTTTTCGAATCGTGGATCGGGTTTTCAGGTCATGCTCCTTTTCCTCGGTACTCACCTTACGTGGCTCATAAGCCAACTTCCAGCCCCTGTAATCTCAGCAAGTAGCTAATAAAGCAAGCACAATGTTTCAGGAATTTAATACGTCATACTGTAATTACTTTTTCTCTGCCATATAAATCATGTTACATACATTGAAACATTTCCATGATTTGTTTAGGAATGATTGAACAGTGATGCATATGTACCTTTGTATGCATGAAAAGGTTCACATTAGGATTGTAGGAGGTCACTTCAAAAATAATGGCTCTGGTTTTCGAGTCCACCCAATTTAGCTTTTGAAGATAATGAAAAACTGAATGAGATCTGTGGTCGAATCTCCCAAAATGAACGACATAACCACCATTGGGGTAGTTTCGAATCTTCCCAAAATAATAGCTGGATTTTGTGTCTTTTGAAAACGACCAGACATCATTATTTGGAAAGCTATTGCTCACGGACGTGTTTTTTGGTTGCCACCTGGGACCATAACTTTCTTCGTCAAACTCGATCCAGTATTCAGAAGGGCACACTTTCGAGTGGTCAAGACAGAGAGCTAAAGGTGTACAAGCATTAATTCAAAGACATTTTCATTATTTATTATTTTCATTGATGAACTTACGCCTCAGGTTTACATTCTACTTTTGAAATTAACAATGTATAATTGTTTTGTATCCTTCGTCAAGTACTTTTTTTATTTTTTATTATTTATATTGATTAGTAGATTGATATTATTGCATATAATTGGTGTAGATAGCAGAAAGGCAACAACAGTCTACGATGCAACGATTCTGTAGGTATTTGCTGTTGTCGTTTTGCCTTTTACACCGACGATTTTATACATTTTATTAGTTGCAGTATTACATTTTGGGTGAATCCTAAATTGACGAAGTCTGGGAACTCCAACCTGTTGGGTTTAATTTTTAAAAATGGGTATAATAAGTTTTAAATACTTCGATCAAACCTTTCTATCCCGATTTGGTTACGTTGTTACGTATTCCGTATTATTGTTATACTGATGAATTATGAATTATTATAGAAAATAGAAAATTAAGCAGCACGTTTTGCATTGAAATAATAAATTACACTAAAAAGCTACCAACCAAAAAGGATTGCTCATCGTTGAAAATGACAGGGAGATGCTCGGCATATGGAATGTTCTCACCATTGTAATACTTGTCGGGATAAATGTATTCGTGAATGACATGGTCGAGGTAATCATAAAATCTGAAACAAAATGATTAAATGTTATCGATTATTTGGAAATGGCGTATCTATAATGTCGTGTCATCAAAATTTTCCATTACCCCTTTAAATCAAAGACATTATCCCAAGTAACCTCTCGAAGGACAGACTCAATGTTCCTCGAAGCCAAGAAATTCTGTAAAGTTAACAACATTGTACATACGAGTAGTTCCTTTTGTAATGGTTAATGGTTAATGATCATTTGTTGCGAAATTTTGTGTGTTTTTTTATTTATGGCTTGCAGCTAACTGTAAGCTTATATAAATAATAAATAATATTTACTAATATCATGTGCAAACATAGTTATAAGCATGAATTTTTTGGATGCATATCAAACTCACATGTCGGGAGAAATTAGAGTAGGAAACATGAAGGATTAGTGACATTAGAAAGCAGTGTATGATTATAAGCAGTAATCCTCGATTTGCATGATGATTCCTGACAGCCTCCATCTTTAGTTTGAAAGTCTCGTTACAGTTCAGAGGTGGATGACTTCTCTCTGGTCGAAAAATGTCATGCTTGAAGGGTTCCTTCTTCAAGGTATCCTTGGGCTTCTTTGTCAAGACTATGACTTGAAATCTGTCCTCCTCTACATCACCTCGCTTCTGTGCTAGCCATTAAAATCACACTTATTCTTAGCATTATGAGGTATTTTTGTAAAGAGATTCAACGATCTTACTAACAATGATTGATGGTGTTTGCTATATTATAGATTATAGTTCCTGTGAAAAATCCCTTACTCTACAAATTGTGGTTTTGATGACGGATAAAATCAGCAAAAGTAGAGGCTGAGTGATGAAGATTGTTAAAATCGTTGTTAAAACCAAGTCTTGAACAATTTTTACGCTCACAATTGGACCCAGTAAAAGGCCGTAGATATTGGCAATTGCTGCACAGCCAAATATGACGGCCAAACAGAGGAACCAAGGAATGAATACACAACTTTAAAGAATATAACGAAACAACGTGATATAAAATGCTAAAAGTTAAATGCTCATTCTTTATAAGATTGAAACTATAAGTAGGAAGTGCGGTGCTCTTATTTTTATCATTTGACATGAAATGAACAATAAAACTTACGAACTTGGTAAATGACATGTTTTTGCCACGGGTGGAAGTTGGCAAACAGACACCCTCATAAGTTTTTTCCTTTTAGCGTCTGCACTAACTTTTGTAATTTTGACGGGTGGGAGTTTAAAGCCTTTCTTCTTTTTTCTTTTCTTCCGTCTCTTTTCCTTGGCATTTTTAGTCCGTTTCTTTCCCTTCCTCTTATTACTTTTAACATCTTCACCCTCGATATCTCGCTTGCTGACTTTGCGGACTTTTTGCATTAAAGATGGATGTTTCTTTACGACTCTAGTCCACTTTGAATTTTTCCTAATTTCATCTGCAATCTTCTTTTCTATGCTGACATCTCCTCTCCCATTATGATCACCGTTGCTCTTAACTTGGAAGGTGAACGAGGACGGAAGTATGTTTCGAATCGTCTTGATATTATCAGTTCTCCTCTTGTGATTTACAACCTCCCGTTTCGAATCCTCAACTTTAACCGTAGTTGGATCTGCTTCCCTAATTGCTCGAATGTAATTGTCGGGCTCAGGTTTGTCATAGGAGGTGAGTCTCGCCGGCACAGTTGCTATCCAGCGCTCTATTTCGGAAGTGTTGGTGGCTGGAAGGGAAAAAGTTTCCTTCTCCTCCAGGTATCCCGTCTGTTGAGCAAAGGAGACGGCGTACAGCTCCGAATGTGGGTCCATGTCCTGGTCCTGTGCTCCAAATATTTGATAGTTATTAAACTGCGTTCTCCGCTTTGTGGGCCAAACCAAAATCGTGGGAATGTTCTTTTTTCGTATTCTCCTGTTGTTAAGAATGAAAATTAAAATTAATTAAATTAAATTAAATTAAATTTAATTTTTAATTTAAAATTATAAGTTGATGAATAAATGAAAAAATGTAAATGAAAATCAATAGATTAAAGAATTATGTTTTTTACCCAAATAAGAATCTTATGATGAACTCAACTGGTAAAGTAATGCAAAAAATTTCAAGGCTGTTAATAAGCTGACGAACGTAGGGGTGTAAGTCGTCGTTGTCAATTATTCCTACAAAAAAACACAAAAAATAAAACAATCTAGTTTTCTACGCTGCAATGTTATTTTTGATTTTTGATACTAGTAGTGAGGTGTCGGGAAAAGATAAAATTACATTTGCATTTGTAATGTACAAATGGCATTTGTCAAATGCCATTTGACAGTACTTACCATTTTCCTCAAAGGCGCCTTGGAAGAAGAAGGCTGCAATGAGATTGACGAAAACTGTCATGATGGCAACAGCGAGTCTTTGACAGCGGGTAAAGTAACTGCCTGGCCGTCGTTTAAAAGTGCTGAGCCACGTGTGTCTGTCATTAAAGTAATTGTACACATTTTCCCGGTATCTTCTACGCCAGTTTTTGATTTGCCCCTCGGTCGCTGAGGGAATGTTGTAGCAGGTGCTCTCATCATAAGTGCCGACGGTCAGCGTCTTGTGCACAAAGAAATGAAAGTCCTCTCCAGATGTGAGGCATCGAATAAAGACCTTTCGACAGTGCCAATCGGGATACCGCCCGTGATTGTCTCGCCAAATCCGAATCCTCTCCAGCTTGCCCAGATCCTTGAGGGAGGACACCAGGAAGGAGTCGACTCCATTGTTTTGAAGGACCTTCACCTTTTGGACGTCCTCCCGAAGGACGTAGCTCACGCTCGTGGCCTTACAGCCGTGGAGCTGCAAGGAGATGTTTGCTGTAGTATTCTTATAAGACGGAGACAACAGTCCTCCACTGTACACTTCGATGAGGTAGTAGTGTAAATTTATACCACGGTCTCCAAAGTCCATGATGTGAATTCCCGGATTCAAGCGCTCCTTGACGTCAAAGTGGCGGAGGATGAGGAGGAAAATCAGGAAGAATAGGAAGACAGCAAAAACCGCAAGTGTGATGATGTAGCTTCGATGGATTCCCAGAACAATTTGGGTACTCTGAGCGTACTCTAAAGTTGTGGGAGTGTTGAACTGAGTAACTGAGAAAGTACTCAAGTGAGTACAACTGCAGTGAAGGTGAGTCCCTGTCAAGAACCCATCCGTTTGCGTAACCTTTTGAAAAACATTACGAATTCTTTACATGTAATCAAACCTTTCTCCTCTTACTATAAACTATAATAATAAACTATAATTTTTCTAAATTAATCAATAAGCGACCATACCCGGCACTGCTTTTCAGACCAAACTTCTTTGGACTTATCTCGAAAGACACAACTAGGCCGCCACACGGCGACTTCGAACGTTAGATTTGTTCCGTAGTGAGCAGGATCATTGGGATAAATGGCAATGTAGTAATCCGTGCCCTTACCGGCCTCGCTGTGGGCAACAATTTTAACATTTTAGTATCCAATGCAAAATTATTTAATGTTGAGATCTTTCTAAGTTGTAACAACTATTTATGATTTTTATTTTAACTTTAAAATTAAAAATTACCTTGATCCTTCCGCAGCTGAATCAGTCTCGAAAATTATCCAGTTATATGGGTACATTCCATTGCCTTTTGTTACATTTTTTGAAGTCATTGACAATGCAGCCAGGTCACAAAAATCCAGGGGTGTTGGTCGGAACTTTTTCTTGACGACAAGCTATAAAGGTTTATGTTGACTGTTGACTTATTGTTAATTTCATGGACAATGAATTTAAAAACTTTAAAGCTGGGTGGAGAGAGAGAGAGAGAGAATTTTGTACGGTACTTGCATAATGCGTAAGCATACTGTACCAAGCTGTCAATTTCGGGCAGATGAGAACGAATGTCCAAAGCCACCAGAGACCCTGGAAGAAGTGACATGACTAGGATGGGGAAACTATTGTACTCCAAGTATTTTAAAGGCACCACGGATATGTTAAACTCTTTAGTTTGTCCTCGTGTCAGGGGCACGTTTTCGAATCTTGAGGCATTCCAGGGAATGTCCATCTCGATGTGTTGGTGTGTAAGAAAGTTTGTGGTTGAGTTTGGATCTTTTACAGTGATGGAGACAACAGGGCCCAAAAGTTCTTTTACACTCGAGTCAAATAAAAAGGGGTTCAGCTCCGACGTAACTATCTACAGAAGAAAATGAAAAACTTATTGTATATTTTATTTCACACCGTTTATCCAGAATGACAGTTTACATTTTGTATTGTATAATTTTAAATTTTTTAATGTTGACTGCTAACTTGGACTTGAAGTTGTTTTTGAACTTTCTCAAGTGACGGAGAAGAGACGCTCAATGAAATTTTGTGGTTTCCAGTTCCTACAATGTACTTTTTCTTTGTGAAATTCTTGGGAAAATTCATCTCAAGTAGCGCCGACACTGTGTCATTACAAGGGTCAGGGGGGAGACAGTAGGAATAATAAAAAGTATTATTATCCCTCCTAGCAATATCGCCTAAAATCCCCAATTGCGTGGGAATATCACGAAATGCTTTTGTTGCGAGTTTGCCGTACTAAATAAATTGAAAACATTCATAGAAAAACTTCACCAATGACCATTGACCAAATCAAGTCCTTGTTGAACTACTGTAAAAGATTAATTTAATTAATTAAACGAAGGAAATCTAAATTACTTTTTCCACATCGGTTTTCAACGTGGACTGGAGAGCGCTCTCTGTCTCTCCCACATCATTATGGGCCAATTCAGGGCGGTCATTTTCATCATAGTAGCTGGTAAAATATTCTCTCTCTACAGTGTCCACGTAGTAATCAAGAACATTACGCCCGACGGTTTTCCTAATCGCCTTTCTTTGGAGACCCGTAATGGCTAGTTGGATGTTTTCCAGCATTGTTCGTGAGAGGTTCGCTATCACTTCTCTATTTTTTTTAAAAAATGGTTTAACGGAGATAAAATTTCATAATTGAGATACAAACTAGCACCTATTATGTATATAAGCACATCATGCAAATTTCAAGGGCTAAAATTACAATGTAAACAAACTTATATGGAAGTTAAATGATATAATTTTGTTTATGCACAAACGATGTAATCCGCTGTGCTTCTGTGTCCAATACAGCTACAGCTCTGGATTGACCCGATGAGGGTATGCGCTTGGCTGCTTGGAGTTGCTGAAGTTTTAATCTTGCATTGGAGACCAAGCGCTGTATATCTCTGAGTCGTTTCACGTATTCATTTTGATCCTCAGGTTCAAGAGATTGCGATGATGATTGACTATTGGACGTAACTTCAGTAATAGCTAAGACCATTATCACACGGATGACAATGGATAAGTGAATGAGATTCATGCTTGCAATGAAAATTCTACAGCGTTTCTGCTGCTGTTGCAGTACTATCTACTATCCCTTGACGTCTTATGTCATTTTGATGGGATGGGTGAGGATTGCGGATCCTTGAATGAGGAGAGAGCCGATACCGAGTGGAGGGAGAATAAATGAGGAGACCTAAAAATGCCCTCATGAGGCGAACTCGAGGAGGAAAGGAGCGTGTTCACGACCATTTTTATGCAGCATGCAGCATACCGCGAGGTAAAAATGCTACTTTCAGGTCAGGTATTGACTTTTGACTTTTCAATTTACCAAATTATCATTATTTATTTATCATAATTACCAAAAATGGCTGTGACCGTACCTATGACAATGCCTTCTTTCTATTATTCATCATTCATCATTCATCATTCATCATTCATCATTCATCATTCATCATTCATCATTCATCATTCATCATTGATTCATCCTTAGAGTATTTATAACATATTATGTTATAAATACTCTAAGGATTCATCATTCACAAAGTTGACAGTTCACGGATATAGAGGATAGAATATTATAGAATCTATCTGTGTGCTGTGTGCCACAGATGGATCACAGATTTAAAAAAAAAAAGATATCAAAGTTAAATAATGTCAAATTCGATTGTGTCTAGTGTATTGTATACGTACTACGTACGTAGCGGTCCTAGGGATTCGCCAGTACACACACAAAACTAGACTCAGAGTTAACCAGATTATCGAGTACTGTAAGAATGTTACACAGTATGTGAGAATCTAAAATAAAGACGGCTGGAGGTGCAAGAGTCGATTTTTCTAGTAAAGTATTTAGTAAATGACTATAGTGTAAAAGGCAAAGTTGAAGAACAGCCCTTGTAAAACAAGCTTATTTTCCAGTTTATTATCGTTTAGGAGAAAGACAAACGTTGTGTAAGTCTTTTACAATTATTTATACTTTATGTCATTTCTTTTTGTCATATTTATCAACGACTCTTGAAGGAATGTGTTTCATACTTTTCCAAGCTCCTTCACAGACATCAAAAAACGTCATTTCATGTAACGGCCGTCCTCCTAAACACAATTTACATGTATTACTTTTAATTCGAACATTTTCTCAATCATTATAATTCTAAATACGACGCTATTTTGTATTTATACACAGAACTAAAAATTATTTTTCAACTTGAAAAAGTATGGATGCTGTTATTTGTTATTGCTAAACAAGAACAATTACCTAGAGTGCCAGGACCCCTGCATTTTGGCTGCAAACATGTAATTATTGTGTGTTGTATTGTTCAAGATGGAAAAGTTTTTATAGTCATGAAATTCTGATCAATTTGAAGAAAAATATTCGTTATTTGCAATTTAATTTACCTGATAATCCCAGACAATGGGGGAGTGATCTCGAATCCAGCTGCAAAAGAATATCGTAGACGTACATTATAAATTATGTGCTTGTCATGCAGCATAATACACCGAGTCAGCAAAATTTTAAAAACGTTAATGTAAGATGTACTGATAATGGAGGAATACTGATAGAAATCAACTTTATTTTACTGTACTTGGCCAAATACAAAATGTTGCAGTCACAATGCCAGGCATTTTTTCCAAGTTTAATTGACTGTAAGTCGTTAAAAGCTTCAAAGGTATTTTCCGCAATGAAGCGAAGATGGTTGCTGTCCAGTTCACTATAAAAAACAATGCAACAAAGCGAGCAGTAAAATGAGAAATATTTACGTCACTGGTTTTGTGTATTATTTGTTTTGTAATAATGGCCTTCTATAAAAATTGAACTTGAAGTAACGTACAGTCGAAGTAATCTAGGAACACTGCTGAAAGTTCCAAAGGACAGTTCCCGAAGAATGTTGTTTCCCAGCAAGAGCCAAGTTAAATTATTTAGCTTGTCGAATGCCCCCGTTTCAATGGACTCGATATTATTTCCATGCAGGGACAGCCTGTCTAGGCTTGACAAGTTTTCAAAGGTTCCATTTTGGATTATTTCAATGAAATTTCTAGCAATGTGTAGTTCTTTCAACGAGTCGATCCCAACAAACGTTTGAGGACTAATCTATTACAATGATAAAATGCAGATTAATAGAATGCTAATGTATTTGTTGTTGTATATATATATGCCTTACATTGGAGATGCGATTATTTGACAAGTCAAGGGACGATAGTAGTTTTAGATCGACGAACATTCCCGGAGGAATTTCTTCCAGCTCATTTTGTTGCAAGTTCAAAACGTTTAAGTTATACAGTCCGGCAAAAACGCCCTGAGGCAGCATTTTCAAATTATTTTCTGCTAATTTCAAGCGCTTCAAATTCTTAAGGCGTCGAAAACTTTCCGACGTTGAAATCTCATTGCCCGAAACATCAAGATCTGTCCAAAAAAATCAGAAAATCAAATTCACAGAATGCGTTTAATTTAAAGATCATTTTTCTCATTAAATATTTTCTGTTTTTCACCTTCAAGGTTTGAAAGACCATGAAAATTTTCCCAAGTAGTCAAACTATTCCGAGACACTTGAAGACTCAGCAGTGACGTCATTCCATCCCAGAGATTTGGAGAAAACGTCGAAAATCGATTTTCCGACAAATCTCTAGCATTTATTTGCAGAAAATACAACAAGTCGAGTTGATTTTTGCGCTAAAAGTATGACATGAAGTATACAAATAGTGATAGCTATAAGTCATAATAATATACACTTACAGTGACTCAAGATTTTTCAGATCCTTGAAAATACTCGAGGGCAAGGAGTCTAGGAAATTCCGATGCAAAAGTCTAAAGATAGACACGCACAAAAAACGTACAAAGTCAAGAGGCTTTTCCATTTTTCAGAGACTTTTTATCCATGTAAACTTAAAAGTAGTCTTATTTTCTTCCGGTACATTTTTACCTAGTTGTAATTTTAATTTGTACTTACAGGTATTTGAGACTCTCCAGATTTTCGAATAGTGACTCAGGTAAATACTCCAGCTTATTGTCCGACAAATCCCTCAAGTAGCAGTAAATATTATTTTTTTATTATATAGGTAGGTAGGTAATGTAATAAAACTGATAATTCAATGCAACACGTATGCATCACAAGTCTGTGTGCAGTGTACATTGCATAATTACTCACCTTTAACAATCAACATTTCATATTGTGCTATGCATGCATTGAAAGTTTGTATAACACTCACAGTTGTGTCAATTTGATCAATCCCTTGAATGCAGATTTATGTAAGGAGCTTATGTGATTTGAACCCACATCTCTGTGAGTTAAAGACATAAGTAACTAGAGTATAAATTATGATTCAAAGTCATGAAAACTATGAACTGAAAGCGTTTCAAAGAATTTACAAGTTGGTGGTGTCAATAGGCAGGGTCTGCTGGGGTGGTAAAAAGTGGAGGGTCAATCGCCAGCAGCTTACTGATAAGGATGTCGGTGCACACTTACAAGGACCTGGCACGTACATATTACGCATATTTACTAACCTCAAGATGCACAAGCTACAAACAAATTTTTGTTAGCAGCACGGCTGAATTTTAATTTTTAATGTATGTACATATTATTTTATATAATTATTATTTACCTTCTTGACATGCCGGCCACCGAAAATTATCTCCACTGATTTTCCACACTTAAAATTATACATTTTACACACAATACTTATCGTTAGTTTTAAAACTTAAAACATTAAAAAAACCCAACTAAAATTCTGAACGAAAACGAAAACCAACGAATTGTCAAGTAAATACCTGGTTGCTCTAAGGAAGAGATTCGTCTCGATAATTCCACGCTTTTTCTTTCCAACATGGAAATAACTTCACATGCAGTAATAGTGCACGAACCATTATTAGTCCCATTCTCACTAAACGGAATTTCAATTGCCCCGACTGGTTTTAGTCGGCTTAGGACGATGACAAGAGACAAGAGGACGGATAAAGGTAACAATACTATTGTCCCGTACATGCTGCAAAAGTACAGAAAAAGTAACACACTACTGGACAAACCCAAAACTAATACACGACCAAAATTCAAAGCCAAATACAATACTGCAGAAATATCTTAGAAATGTAGCAAAATGTATCGGAAGGAGATACAGCACATATTTTGCTGTAAAATTTAATCATACTGAACTTTACAGTGTACAAGAGATGAACATCATCAGTTTCAATGTCGAAGGTCGAAGCATATCGGCATATTCATTATTAGCATCATGCTGTACAGCATGCTTCTCTAATTAAATTAAGGGTGCGAACATTGGCACTCATTGTTAGTGTGTGAAGAACTTTGGGATTGAAACGGGGACACTTCCTCATAAAATTAATTAAGCAAGTTAAAATCTTATTCATTCTTAATCAAATGATTATCATTCGTTTTTCATGTGAGGATAAAAAAATTCAAAGTCGTGTATCTATATATGCATATCTTAGCAGACAATTTTGCTAGAGATGTCAGCTACTGGTTGAGTCATGCATACGGCTTACGTTGGGTATTCTAATTTTATACATTTACTTAGAATTAGACCCGTGCCCAAAAACTTCTAAAAGTAAATATTATGGTCCTATCAGTCAATGTCAGTACATACATACATTATAATACATAATCCTGTTTCCTTGTTCTATATTGAATAGCGAATGCGAACGGAAGGTTTTTAACTACGCAGTGGTTGGTAAATTTTATTACTTTTGATTTATTATTAATCGGAAAACAATTCAAGAAACAAGTTCTTCACCCCCCGATAAAAATTGACAAGTTAACACGTCAAAACATGCGTAACGTGGACCAATTAGCGAAAACTGATGGACTTGCGAGGGTGATGTATTTATAGAACAGCAATTCTGTGCGTAAAGGGAAGCAAAATTTTGTAAACACAATAAATTTTGTGATTGTGAAACGTAAGAAACATATGACTTAAGTACGCTTAATACGTAATATGGTCAACAAGTTGATAATTTATTTAATCCTAATCAAATCAAAATAGAAAATGTAGTGAGAGCACTTTACATTGTTAATAAATGTGATAAAGATCAAGTTTGATTACATTGATATACTATTAATTTCGACTTTCGTCTTAAAATGTCACGGCCAAATTTTTCCTCAATCAATATTATTGTAAATATTATGCAGCCATGAGGGCATAATACAGTTATGTATAGACTTTATATTATAGACATTAGGCATGTCTCATATTAATAAATAACGGAATAGCAATAGACTGTAGAATATTATACATACATAGATAGTATTTATTATTTATTATCTTTCCGTGTAAAATGACGGTTCAGTCATACCATCACACGAAGCATCACTTTTTTAACTTTTTTTACCATAAGTATAGATGTATGTAATGTGTATATTGTATAATGTATATATACACATATATATGTACATGAGCTTCAACAACTATTTCAAAATCTACTTGACGATTAACGATGATGAAACTTTTACCACCCTTTAAAAGAAATGAAAAAGGGAAAAAGTATGTTTAAGTGTATTGTGTGTGCATAAAAAACGGTGGTGAATTGTGAAATACTTGTTTCTATGTACTTTTAAGCTACTTCCCGATTTTGGGAAAGATGTGACACTTTGAAGTTTAAAGTCAGTGGAAAATCACTGAACTGTTGATGACGAGCTCCTCTGTCTCATTTTCTGGCTTGGACCGCTCTTGGCAGTGAGACGATTATGAGGGTTTAAGGCTCTCAAACTTTCAGTTAGTACATGAAATGTCTCACCACTCACTATCAACACAACGTCATAGCCATAATACATGTATGCATAAACTATATACCACATATTGATGTATGTAGCCTCTTTCACTTACATGCATATCATGCACCCAATATTTTTGTAAGGTCCAGTCAAAATTAGTTTAGCTGTATATTCCTTACATATTAATGTATGTATGTAGTGAGTATGTGCGTATATCCTGTATACACGACATAATATCTTCAATATATACTGAAGATTTAGGCTAAAATTTGTGCGTCGATAAGATAAAAAAACCTAATTCCGTAATGCGTTTAACATTCAAGATTAAAGTTTTCATAAGAGTTCGTGCATCTTGTAAGATTCAAAAGTCTTTGTTTAACTTTTGTCATGCATAACTGTCAAGTTATAGTACAAAATGAAGACCAAAAATGGGCCCACCCAAGATTCAACGCGAGCGAGACTTAAGACACAATTGCGCGAGTGACAAGTACATTTATTGTTGTATTATAATAATATGAGTAATATCAAGTATAATAATCAAATATCAGTAAAATCCAACAAAATAAGTGATTCTTAATTTTTGTATTTACGACCCTTTCATTGATGTTTTGTAAGGAGTCAAAGTTGTAGCATAGGAAAATTAAAATGACAACCTAACTAAGCCGTGTGTGCTAGTAGTTTTTTAGCGTCTTGAATCTTGAGAAGAAAGTTAGTAGACGTTGTACAAAGTAAAGTAGGTAATAATATAGATATTCACTCTCGACACATTTAAAATGCAAGTATAAAGTAGCTAGTGCATTTTTTTTCTTCAACTACGTTTTTTATACAGTATTTTACACACACTATAAATATAATACACATGTATAATATAGGTACTCGTGAATACACAATATACATTATACATTGTATGTATACACATGAGTCTTGAGTTCAAAATGCCAAGTACTTCAGGACAAATTTTGTTTGGTGCGCATCGCATACAATTTTTCTAAATAACGTCTTTGTCAAACTGTACAAACAACTGAAGTAAACCGCAAACAATCTCAGCATAATATCTGGTCACAGACTCACAAAGTACACCTTGAAAGTTGAATCCAGCTGGTTCGTGGCGGTGCAATGGCTAACAAGTTGTAAGACAACTTGACCTGATAATCACTAATCAGAACAGAACGTGTAATGTGCAGTATGCAGCACTGTACAGTGTTTATAAAGTGCATCCTATGAATATAGATAGTATCTATTCGATATATTTACATACACATACATCATAGGTATACACATTTTCTTTTTTATTATCAGTCCCTAGTCTCTCGTCTCCTCTCCATCCGAATTTCTTTGGGTGCATGACATGTTGTCAAAGTGTTTGTCATCTCGTCAATCAAACGGAATAATGACAGTTGAAATCCCGCACACACAAGTGTAATGTATGTAGTATGTATACATATACAGTTCTTGGGCTAAGAATAAGGTGGAAGATAATAGAAAATCAAGCAATAATCACATAACCACAAGCTAAAATTACATACATAACATTCTCAGGGGTTAAATAATATAATAAGTAATACTATACTATTGTACATAGTTTTCACGGTAATACATGTACGTTCCTATTTATACAGGGTGACAAATAATTTCTGCAACAAAAATGAAACTTTTATATCTCGGCAGGTATTTAGCGAATGAACCTTAAC
>JAQIVE010002268.1:0-20568 GCA_034698285.1 Sminthurinus bimaculatus | reverse complement strand
GGCTCATCAGCTCCAAGCTCTTGAATTCCTGTATTGATTTAAAACAATGTATAGGTTAGACAGATATTATATTATAGTCAGATTTCTTGAAATATGAGTAACATAATTATTATTATTGTTATTTCGTATTCACACACTAAATTCATAACCTGATAATAATAATGATATCACAATACTAAATTAAAAATTATTGAAGTACATAAATACTAGTGCAGTCAAATCGAATTACCACTTTGTAAAAAAAGTACTCCTTACAAATTTATTCGTTTGTAAGTTAGCAAATAATTGAAAAAAAATCAAACGAAAATTAAGCAAAGACTCTCACCGGCAATGAAGCTCATTTGCATGTTGTACAGATCTGAATGAGTGAATCAGTAAACCTTATTATCATTTATCATCTACAACATAAGTATTTATGGATAAATTAATGTTTAATCATAACCGGAAGACTTTTTTATTGCATTGGAATTAAAGAGATAATTCTGAAATTATATGAAGGACTGAAAAGAAAAACATTATTTATAGAGTCATACCTGGGGTAACTAGCTTCCGCATATCCTCAACTCGAAGAATCGGAGAGTGTTTGAGAAATTCCATATTTCCCGATGTTTTTGGCCAACAGTTTTTCTCAAAATCATAAGTTAGTGCACTTCTCAACATGCACATTTCTAGAACTCCCTGTCTCAAAAGGGTAGACTGGTCTTGTTGACTGAGTTGATTAAAGTCAGCCAAATTTTTGTGAAAATAAACCATACGTCTCAGGATGGTAGTAAACATGTCAATGATTTCTGATAAAGAAAATGATTTGTTTAATAAATTAGTAACCTAGCTTACATCTTTCTTTCCACTGATTTCTCATGGCGAATGGTAAATATAAATAATAGTTCTTAGTTCTTATTATTTAATGTACTATATAATATTATTACCAATAGAATTTCTTGAAGTCTCTTGTGTGCCAATTGCAACTTTATATGGAATATCTTTATAAGATTGGTGAAACTGATGAACCAGATTTTTTATCTCCGACTTATCTTCTTCTGACATATAATTCAGCATATCATTGACATCTATTACAGAAGAGGAAGAAAAATATCAAACTACTTTTACGAATCAAAAGTTGATATAATTAATCACTTGTAATTTTCGAATTTTAACTAAAATGTTGTTGTTTTATGTTAATGCTGATGGCAATACATAATATTGATTTTCCTTTCTGGTTTTGCAAATTGCTTTTACCTGGTTCAAATACTCCTGGTTGTCCAGACATGCATGAAGTAGAAGAATTTTCTCCAGCATCAGATCCACTTGTAGCCGATTCACTTCTAGGTATCTTTTTCTGCTTCTTTTGCAATCTAGAGTAAAAAATATGAGACTTGTCATAGTAAAGTAAGTTGTGCACTACGTACAATATTATAACTTCCAAAAAACACGGCATGCATGAAAGGAATCTTGAGAACGGATTGAACTACATACTGCTACATACATACATACTTCTGATACTTATCTATTATCTACTGTCACATTGTTTATTCTTTTAATTGGTAAAACTAACCGCTGCTTTTGTAAGTTGACTCTTTCTTCGTCACTCATAACCCACTTGGTCTCCATCCCACTGAAATGTTTAGACAACAAAAGAAAAATTACATAGATAAAGCATTGGATCAAAAAGCCAAATCTGATTTTATAATAAACTCAAATGTTATCATGTAAGTTCAAATGAACATACCTTCTAATACATTTGTGAAATCGGCAAAACTGACAGGACTTCCTTGTTGAAATTGTAATATTACAAGCAGTTACTCCCGGACATTGGAATGTCAAAAAATTATCGTGCTGGACAGCTCGTCGAAAGAATGTCTTACAACTGTCACAGGAAACTCCTCCAAAGTGTAACGATTTGGCTTTGTCTCCACATACTTTGCAAGTCTGATATTATGTTACAAAACAACAAAATCATAAAATCTATCAACAATCAATGTTGCAAGCTTTACGAGCCATATTCCTTGTTCTGTATGCATAGCATTTATATAATAATCATACAATTTGTACCTTTGGAGACTTCTGTTGCTTACACGACCCATTTGAACTTTCTTCATTGGGGCTCGGAATTTCACTACTTCTGGAAAGTGCAGCTACGATGGCTGCAGAAACTGTGTTGTTATTATTATTTGAGCTTGGAGGGCCAAATATTGCTGGATTATTGGTGCTGTACTGTGTAGGATCACCAATTGTTGATGAGGAAGGAGCATTTCGATACATGTATGCTGGATATTGCATTTGCTGCTGTATTAGATGTTGTTGTTGCTGATTTTGCTGCTGATGACTATACGGAGCAAATAATCCACTACCCTCATCTATTATTGGCTCGGAATTTGCAGAAAATCCCACAGCATTATGCGCTAAATAATAGTAATCAAAAAAATAATTTATTGTTAACGCTTTTCTTTCAATATTGTGAAAACCTGCACATCTGAAGGGCAGAATAAAGACATAGTACATAATATAGGACATAATGTGACAGGAGAAGGTACATAATATCTATATTAATGAGAAAAATTTGTAAAGATAATACATAATATATATGTAAGGGTAATAGCAAGGATGAGTAAATGTATTTCGCCTTCCGTAAGAACCTTTACATTGAACTTTCTGTACGAATTATAAAAATGATTTGAGAAACAAAAAACATGATCAAAACCAACTTTAAAATGACATTTGTAAATTACGTAATACGCATTGAGCATCTTCTCAGAGCCGTTGACATATTATGGAATGACATGTTTATGCATTATACATACATGTGTATGCCTCTCTTAAAAAACTCAGTAAATAAACTGCTAATGACTGATGTCGCAGTGTTCCATGATCCATCGGTGATCTGTTTACACGCATATGTACCATTTATAAAAAATAAAAAAGAATTAACTGATAGAGTGCCTAATGCCTACAGTATGACATGCATCCTAAAGTTTTTTTTATACGTAACTTACATATGTATGAGATGATTGATTCTGATTAAATGGTAATGTGTATCATTCTCATTCCTTTTCTGAAGAAAGCGGAATATATGGGCTAATCAAAAGTAACGGGAAACAGAAGTAACAGAATATAATTCTAGTACTGAGTAATGTATTGAATTCAAGAGATTGGAAAATATTAGCATACAGTCTCGCTAGCTGACAGATGAAACATCAAAATACACAATTTTATGGCTCTGTGTGCGTATCCTATCAGTGTAAGTATCAATATTGACTTACAATATTTCAATGCTTTTGAATATGTTACATTCAATTCCATAATTTTCACCACACATGTATTGTATTTATCTATGTAGTCTGTATTAGCATGAAAATAATGGAAATATTCCGCACTAATTTAAAAAATTGTAAGGATCTAATCTCTATATTTCACAGTATGCATAAAACAGCTATTTTTACCTAATACGCACTCGTATGTACGTAGTATGTACGATGTACAAAAAAAAACTGGTTTTAAATCCATTTACTTGTTGATAAAAATCTCTTGTTACTTTGTTATGATGAAACACTCTTGTGTTACTTTGACCGACAATATTCAGCAAGTACATATGTAATAGCAAATACATACTATACTTGTATTTGACATTGTGACTACTCTGTGCGTGTGTGTATAGCATATATATAAAGTACATAGTCAGGATTCGACTTGTTTTTTGTTTTTATATTACTTTAAAAGGGCTACAAACACAAATGCTCATCTTCAGTGTAACTATAATTATCTAAATTTATTGTACAAACAGCAATTACTATTAAACTGGACAGCGAACGTAAATAAAACAAAAGTGACGTACCGGGCACTTGTCCAATTGTGTACAGAAAATCAAAGTTGTCATATTGCCGTTGTTGCTCTTCTTCGGACTGAGAGCTTTGATGTGCTGATGAAATTTGTGACGTAAAATTTGGATTGTCTCTGGCCATGTTTCTAAGAGAGAAAAAAACAACAATAAAACATAAGTACTATAACTATAAATATAAGTCACAACAAAGTGTGTGCCTACAGTCTCATTTATAGATCTTGTTTTAGCAAAACGGATTACTAAAAAGACAAGATTCATAGCATTTCAATTTGAAATTTGAATGTAGCTCGACAAGAGCTATCGATTAGTGTATTTGATGACATGTTTTGATGAAAAATAGCTCAAGATATTGACAGTGCAAAAATCGTTCTGGGCTCTGTTTGACCCCCTGTAGAATCCATGTTTTCAAAAAAGTTGAGACTTTTTCTTGTCTGGTGTAGCAACAGTTACCTGGAGACTTGATGTGGTCGAAAAAAAATTTGAATTTCGAAACTTTCTCAATATGACTTGGATGTTTGAAAATCGGGATATCGCAAATTCACGATTTTTTCAACTCCGCCTCTGCCCCACCCACATGTATTTGGATTTTTTTAATATTTTTTTCTAGTGATAACATTCATATAGGAACAACTTTGGGTGATTTTTAAATCATTTGAAAAATATCGTGCTGAACTCATCTACAACCATTAATTCTATGCGGAATAGAATATTATGCGAAATACTTGCGTAAAAAACGATAACTGATAAGCTAAAAGCTAAAAAAGCTTAAAAATTACAACATAAATACAACAGGAAAAAACTCATCGAGCTTTCCACAACATTTCCAACGTAAGATTTTTTGCTAATATGCAATTCAGTATTAGAGACAAAAAACGGTGAACTATTTTTAACCATAACTGATCTTTTAATAAAGGAGCTTATTAAAAGACTACTCTTACGACAACAGGAACAATGTTTGATCATATACACATACACGCAGAAATGTAATGTACTGATATGTATACAGAGAAAGAAAAGGAGGATATACTGAATTGTACAGCTCCAGACGTTATAACAGTAAAGAGATTTTATTATGAAACACACACACACACATATAATATACGTAAAAAGCACTGAACTACAGTATTCTAAAGCGGAAAAAATAATTATCAGTTAAATATAAAGGATGCACGTACTCTGTCCACGGTTCACGTAGATACTTCTTCTATGTATTATTGCATGGACAATAATGTAATACACATCTCATAAGCACTAACTGTGTGCACTTTGGGGCACTTATGAATGAATGAAGAGTGTTTTGGTGAAAATCTAAGCATGCATACATACAAATACAAAGAAACTTGTACTTGGTAAATATGTACCCTACGCTTAAAAATCTACTCATAATAAATGCTCTAGACAACAGTTTATTTCTATTAAGGATAACAAAGATACCGTACCTACACCGTATATTATACAAGATGTGCTCACGATGAAACGCTGTGCCTGTTACATGTCTACAGTGGCAAAATTAACAGTTTATTGTAGAATGCAAAAAGTCAACATGCCAACAAAACCGATGGCGAAAAAACGCCGATACTTCAAAATGTGCACAATTTAAAATACCAAAAAAAATTTCTCCATTTTTGGACAAGTTAAAACTTGCCTCCTCCTATGACGTAAATCATTAGGTGGTCGGGGTTTTGAAGTGCCGGGATTTTTAACTTTTAGCATTTTTTACCATAGTTTATACATTACACATCTAATGTATAAACTATGTTTTTTACACAAGTTTTTCCAGTCTCAGAAAAGAACCTTGGTGTTAGATGTTTGGGACTTTAAGAAGGAGGATCACTATAACCGGTGTCTACTGCATTAATCTAATCCAGTTGAAGTTTACCAAATACTAAATATGTGTTGCATCGTATGTTTTATGGTGGCCAGAACATTGTTGATTGTTTCCCTGATAACTCATTAAACCATGATGCACTTCCACCGGTAGGTACAAGTTGTGCAAAGATAGGTATACGTACATAGGAAATGCATTGTAAAAATACAATGTAAATACATATTCTGCACACACACACACGAACACACTCTTCACTAATTTACCGTAATGCACTTAACGCTTACTTTCTTTCGTTTCTTCTTCATTTTTATTTATACAAAAGAGCTCGAGGAAGTGCAGGCAGGCAGTAAGCGTTTCGGGTCTACGTCTTAAACTCTGCTCCCCTTTGAATCCTTTCTTAATGATATTCCTTTGTACCTTTACATAATAAATAGTTTATACGAGCATTATTACTATACATACAATGCGATGGTTCCTCATACATGACAGCTACTGTCGTGATAGTTATGATGACTGACATAATACATGTATGTATTTACACAGACGTTTTTCGTCCTTTCAAGATGCAGAAAAGAAAGAAGTCAACAACAACAACAACGTGGTTGACTACACTACTATACTGTGCCATTTTCATTGCCATCAATCAACATAAAATACATACCTGCATTGTATATTGTAGACAAACTTGTAAATTTTGTCTGCTCAAGAGCTAGAAACTTACATGTTATAGTATGTACTGGTATTTTTACAAAGGAGAAACAGTAAATTAATACGAAAACCAACACCACAATTAACCACACTAAACATTTTGCACTGTTACATCATACACCGTCATCACACCATCATCGTCACAAGTAGCAGCACATTAATCTTTCCTCGTCTTTTTGCGGTATAGAATCAATGACCACTTGGTCATCCTTTAATCCTCACACTTCTCTCTTAACGTGTTAAGAAACAAGGGCTATCAAAAATCAAAACGGTTCTCCCATCCACACCGTAATCTATCAACGCCTTGTAAATATGTATATGTACATCATCTCACTGAATTGATTCAGTTTTAATTGACGATTACGTATAGATAATAATGCATATTACATACGCGTACAGTGTACAGTATACACAGTACAACATACACAGTAGCATAATACAGAATACAGACATTAGGTTTAAGACATCTTAATGCATACATAGCCATTTTTGCAATTTTTTCGGCATGATATTTTATGCATAGTTGTGCAATGTGCATGAATTTGACAGACAACAAAAAGGCGGTGAATTCAGCAAGTTTTTCATGGTTTAGTTAAACAGCAGTGAAAGAAAATCAAGGTTTGTACATATTTATGTACCTAAGTGCATTATGTAAACGAAAGAAACATCGTGAACTATGAGTCATAATATATACAAAGTTAATACATGCAAAAACCAGAAATGTACCTTCAGATCCCTCTCTATGTACTTATGTACTCATGTGCTGCATGCTGTACTATTTATTTATCGAATATGTTATGCGAAACTGTATTTTTTGCCGAAATATGGAGCTGTGTACGATATTCGCCATAATGAATAACCAGATCAATGATGTCACCTTAATAAAATGATCATTATTCTTAATTCGTAGAACCGCACACACATAGCACAAGGGCATGCTTTCTGTGTGACATAACTATATATGCGTATTCCGCCCTTTTTACTCATTTGACTGCTATTAGTTTTTAGCTGTTACATACTAGGACCTGCAGTTTCGCTATATAAAGCTCCGGGATAACGGCAATGAAATAAAAGATTTGGTTAAATGTCATACTCATGCTCATAATGAATGACAAATGCCTAATGAAGTCAAAGTTAAAATCCAATGACTCCAATGAACATTGACAGCTAATGACACATAAATGTTGAAATTTAAGGTACTGTAGTATAAATGAAACGAATTTCGCACTAACTAGAAATGAAATTAAAAGTAAAGGTTAAAAGTAAGAGAAAGCGAAATTTCATATTTTTATTAAATGCTGCAACTAATATAATATAGTAGCTATACATTATCTTTTATTTTGGTGAATTATGATTACTGTGAGAGACTGCTGCCTATCTGATAAAACTGAAATCGTATACAATCATAAAATAATAATAGAGCATTTAAATCTTATAACTACACGATGGAATGTAGATAGATAAAGACTGCGACTGTATCTGCAATCCGTTTATGGACAGCGTATCACAAAATCACAAATGAAAAAATTTAAATCCCTATCATTTTCCCAACCTAATTCTGACTTTTCACAACTTTGTGCAATTTGTATTATGTAGGAAACTTAAAAGTTTCTGCACAATATTGTCCTGGCGAAAAAATAAAAACATGTAGAGTACCATGTGTACTCTTTTATCTTTTACATATTATATTGTATTCGTGCTCCTCATCTGTCTTTCTCTCTCTTTTCTTATGCGATTAGTCAGCCAGTAGCAGCAAAGTTTAGCACGATTCTACATAAGGAATGTATTACAATAATATATAAAACCAGTATTAATGGCTAACTAACTAGGTTTACACGATTAGCCACGCTACATCTCTCTCCCTCTCTCTCTCTCTCTGGCCTAAAGGACATGAACGAGAATGAGAGGAGAATGTTTTTGTTTCAATGCAAGGAGCTGCAATACCTACATTTCACTGCACATTGCATTTATTTCCCTCAACACTAGAAAGACAGTCGATCTTGATGCTCATATTATTGTGTATTTCCACAATATATTATACAAAGACAAAAAGAGCAGACGGCTCTTATTATTTAGTTACACTTTACACACTAACCGTAGACGTCTTGGCCGCTAAGGCTAACTATATATTATTATCATTACAATCGGTTGGCAAAGCTAAAACTAAAACTGAAACTATGACCAAATTACATACTGAGCTTCTGTATAATCTTCTCCTTGTCTAATAATGATAATGATAATGGGATGCAAAAAGATGAGGAACAAGTGAATCATGATTTTTGCATATTATTACTTTTCCCAATCATTCCTAAACATGCATGCATGAGGCCTACCATAACCATAGTGCACCATAATAATATATTATATACACATACATTGTAAAAAATTGGGAGGATATTAGAAGATTGTGGTAATGTGGGATAAATAATTTGAGACTCGAGACTAAACAACTAATTGGGATCTAGATAACGGGACTCTGATTCCATATAGAGGAGACCATAGAGAGAAGGAGAAGACCAAGCAAAGAGGAGTTAAGAGTCAGCTCCAACACCAACTTCAACTCGAACTAAGCCAGAGACAACGAGAAAAAGAAAAGAAGCCTCAACATTTAACATCAAACGAAGGTATCTTCAAGTGGCACACGTTGGTTCAGTGTCCTGATTCTCAATCCTCGTTGCAGTATAATGTGTAAAGCCAGTATAAAATGTATAATATAATCGCACATGCAAACATACAACATACACATACACTACACACCAGTAACAAGAAACGTATAGTAAACACAAACGAGAGCATCATGTGTTCTCAAGCGAACTCCTTCACACCAACGTGCTCAAAAAAGTTTTATCCTATCTATACTTATTATCCGCATACACATAAACGTTCACTACATACTACATACACTATATTACTCATATATATAAAATATCGACACAAGGTATACAGTAGACACAGTAGTAGAAAAAGGCACCTATGATGAAGAATAAAAGGTACACTACTTCTATTTTCTTGTTATATCTTTTATATGAAGGCTGAATACTGAATACTATGTGTACGCTGTATGCTGTCTTTTTATTTTCCAATATACATGTACATGTACATATTAATAGGATAACAACAATGGAAAGAAGAGAAAAGTTTCTGTCGGCATCACCGTGAGGAGATCGAGGATCAAGCAAACATACACAATGATATGCTCATTCTCATTGTACTTGGAGTCTCTTTCTTTTCTACCAACTTTTACTCTCCCGCAGCTCTCCATTTACTGGCATCAAGTCATATCACCATCAAACCAGCAACAAGCTAGATGCACACAAACGGAAGACTCAGAAATGGTCAGAACAGTGTAATTCGTAATTCAACTGCCAACTGTAACAGTACAGAACATCACTCATCGACTTCCTCTTGGAATTAGATTGACAACAATGATAAATAAATAAATATCAATAATAACTCAAACGTGCTCCCCAATGTGCACTCACTGTGCGATTTATCGATTGAAGCACATATTGTAGTAAAACTAAGTGAATTATATTACACCAATCTATCATCTGGCTACATACCAGGAATTTTATTGAGGCTTGTGTTAGAGTTTTACTCTTACTTACACTTTATTTGACATACACAACACAGCACTGTGTATTGTACTGTGTTGTTCGGAGGGTCGCCAAGAGCAGTGTGTGTGTTAGTGCTGTGTAATAGAGAGAGAGTGAAGAGAAGGTGCCTCCATGGGAAATCATTTATTGGTATTTTCCTGTCTCAACGAGAAGAAAATTTTAGTCTCATTTTCAACACAATTGTTTACGACGTTGCTGTCAATAATAGGAATAACACTTGCCGACGACAGAACGACAAAGACAAAAGCAAGGGAAGCGACAACGAAATCGAAATGGAATTCCTTTCCTCTTCGCTACTTCCAAGTTCACTCATGAACACTCTCCCTGTCATTTTCCTATTAGTCAACTTTGGTAAATCCTCTCGTTGGTTAACTACTTACTAATGAATTTGCATTTTTTACTACTGCAAGTGTAGCAAAAGTGGATAAAGCTTATTTGGTTTCTTCAAAGTTTATATTTACCTACATACACAGTAAAATATTGCTGTAAGATTGAAAAATCTAGTGTGGAAATTGTAAATATTGTGTGTGTGTTCACTGGATAATTTGTTGCAAAAGTAATGAGAACAAAAGTTTTTCTGGAGAATATGAGAAAGCTCAACAAGCCTTCGAAACATACCCCGAAACCCCTATGACCGTTGCATACCGTACACCCCCTTCATAAGATCGAAATTTAACATTACGTAAATGAGACCCCCCCTGGAATCTTGAAATTTTTTAACATTACGTATATGGGGGGACACCCCCTACAGAAATGGCTTGGGTTTCGGGGTATGCTTCGAAAGTGAATGAAATAATGTCACAATTTTCAACAACATTGTTTTTCTCCCAAATTCTGTCCCATGTTTACGGAGTCAAAAGAAAAAAGGCAAGACAAAAAATTCAGTATATGGCGTATATGCCTACAGGTTCACCATATTTCACCGAAATGTGGAGAATGTCCATCACAAATCATAAGGAATGTCAGAAGCCAATGGAGTGTGCCGTCCATAGCAGTCAGCGTGGAAACCTGAGATTACGATTTTAAATACTTCGAGAGTATATTGCGTACAGTACAAGCTGATTTGAAAGCCTTTGAAGAGACAACGGAAAGAGCTTCGACATAAGCTTTGTAACGGAGTAACCCTTTGATAAAGAAGTTGCCAGAGAGTTACGGAATGGCCCATACTTGGTTTCTGAAAATTGACTCAAGTCTCAAAATCACCATAAAGAAAAAATTCTCATTACTCTTGCAACCTAACACCATAAATTACATAGTGTGATGTAGTTTTAAAGTATGTGACAAAAAGCATGAGCACATGTCTGTGTAGTGTGATTTGTTCCGACTTTAAGTTGTCATTTGTATCATGACACATGACATTTGGAATCATAAGCTCATATTGCTCTGGTTATTTACTTTAGGTGAGGCCATCCGATGTTATCAGTGCCTGGATAGACCAAAATCCCATGAACGTCATTTGTCCTGTTCATATTTTGACAAGTCTAAGAAATTCCATGCTGATTGTGAGCACTCTACTTTTTGCATGAAACGAGCTTCAAGTTTAGAACTCAATAATGGAAGTAAGATCACCTTTTAACTTAATTATTCACTACATGCATAATGCATATGTATCGATAGTTATAGCTGTTTCGTTTAGAAGTTACACTGATTAATTATGTTAATTTAAATTGTTTTTCAGCTGTGATCAATATATCTGTGCACACGTGTGCTGGTAAGAATCGATTTTTGAAAAAAGGCTCTAAAAGGCATGTGTAAACAAAACAATAAGTTTTGACTTTTAATTTAAAAAGATGTGATTGAACTTGAATGACTTGTGTATAACAATTGATGGCTCAACAGATCAAGCCCAAAAAACTGTAATTGAGGATGAATCCGGTTCTTTCAATTGGGGGAAAATAGTACACAAGTACATTTACAATGATGGATGCATCTCACATCCCAGTCATTTTATGCTGACGACAGAAACAACACGTAAGATATGAGAAAATTGCTCTTTTGTCTCTGAGGCCATTCTATGCTCATAGGTACCTATAAACAATCACAATAATTATATTGAAAATGTTACTTTTTTATCTTATTTCTCCTCTTCACAGATTGTTTCTGCTCAACAGATTATTGTAATTCGAGCCCTAGAACTACTACAGCAAAACATTTTCCAACTTTTATATTTTTTACTTTTAGTCTTCATGTACTATACTCTTTTTATATACTTTGATAGTTTTTCAGTTTAATCATAGCGAAATTTTCAGAGTCAATGTTGTTATGTGGAATTCTATAACCTGTATTTAAGACTGAAAAAATAGCTTGGAAAACGAGCTAATGCTTATGGTAAGTGATAACTTATACCCCTACAAGGCTTTATTGCTGAAAAAATTATAAAAATATGCGGAGATGGAGAACGGAAAGAAAAAACATGGAGTAAAAGAAAGCAGATTGGATAGTATGGATTAAATGCTGTACTTACTGTGACGTCAACCAAGTATAGAAAGACAACGTCCTCCCGTTCAACCCGAATAGCATCATGAAGTGGATACTGAGACTTGGATTTGAACATGTCATACAATAGAGCTGCATTCATGTCTTGGAAATCTTCTTTTGTGAAATCAATCTATAAAAGAAAAAAGAAACAGCTGTTATAACGTATTGACATTCTAGGCATGAAGTCCTAGTTGATTAAATTAGTCAAATTCACTATACTAAGGCCTAACAATATTCTACGTCAGAAGAATTGCTAATGTGTACGAGAGAATGGAAAAAGGAAAAAGCTGGTAATTTATTTTTTTTAAATAATCGAAACAGTATTTTCGTGTACGATGTATTTACGATGATAATTTTATGTTTTCAAATAGTTCAAGAGACCATGACTGGTCATACAAACTGTGATAATTCATCTTCATTGTTGGTTTCTTTTTATAAAAAGTTAAATACATTATTTTTTGTTCTTGGTTTTTAATCATATTTGTTCAATTTTTGAAGACGACGACAGCCACAAGATTACTTAGGATGCCTTAATGTGTTGTACATTGTTGTATTCAAGACAATATTCTGGTTGTCAAAGTCTTCAAAAATTGCACACATAGACTGCCTATTTAGTTTCAAACTTACCCAATGGGTCGCAATTAAATGTGAACAATGCTCCTTCAATGCCGACGCTCCTATCTCTTGTGCCGTCGTGTAAAATTTGATACAATTTTTAATCTTCACGGACGATATTAAAGTATTTTCACACCTAGAATAAAGAATAACATTAAATAATGTTATAATATAAAATATACTGTTCTCAATATTTTAATGACCTTAAGAGGAATTCGCATCAACACCATCATAAAACATACTTTATGAATAAGGTCTAATGTTTGTAAATTTTCAATTTCTTACTTGTTCACAAGTTCTTGCAACTTAAAATTATTGGAAACTTTCATCAATTCTAATGTTGATACTTCTCCACATGAGAAATCCAGCTGATCGGTATAGACCCATTTAAGGATTTTGAGCCCAACATTCTGTGCTAGATCGGACCAATCTTATGAGTTGAACATGAAAAAAACAACACACATTCTATGAAAAGACGCCATACACATTTTGAAGCTATAACTCGCAAAGTTCATTTTGTTAGTGAGTACATAATTATGCGTGCACTACTGCGTACCCAAAATTTCGACATCCTGTAAATTAGGAACACCCCAATATGAGCTTCTGGCTAGTAATACAAACTTGTGAGCTGGAACAGTTTTCTCCTTTAATTGAATTTTGATATCACTGAAATGATAAAATATAAAATTAACATATAACATAAGACAGCAGTTTCGGACATGCAATGGTTACATTTAAATCAATAAATAGCTTTGCATTTAAAAGTTTTCTGTTTTCATGTTTCCTTCTTACCTGTAGGAGCTCTGTTCATAGAGATCAGCGACTGTCTTCAAAAGACGGACAACAAAGCTGTCATCTCCAATTTCTCCACAAGTTGCACATGATATGGCATACTGAAATTGTACAAAATTACATTCACTTAAGTAATAACATTTAAAGTAAAGTCAAACAATCTTTTCGTCAAACAGGGTCATAATTATGAAAGAATTAAATCAGTCAGTTACCTTTCTTTCAAGCTCTGTATGACGATTTTGTAGCTTAACATACTCCTCTCGAAGTAAAGATAAATGATTTTGAAGCTTTATTACTTCGTCGCTGACTGCTGTTAAAAAACAATATGAGAAAAATAAATTGTACCATCTTACACATTGCAAAAATAAAACTGCATTTCGATATAATATGTGCAAAGTGCAATATTAATAATGCACGTTGAGGTTGACATCTCACCTTTATTAGACATGTTGTTTTATATATGACGACAGAAAAGCACTTAACAAATTCAGGAATTCAGGAATGCAAAAAACGTGTTCAAGTATTTATTGTGAATCTGTCAACATAAAATATACAAAGTGTCAAAATTATTTGATTCAAACCTGATAACGTACAATTAATGAAACAATGAAATGTCAGTAGTTAGTAATCTAGTGTACAGTGTACTACCGAATAAATCATACTTTTATACTTACGTTTGCAAAAACGGAATGTTCAAAAAGGCTTTAGATTTCATGTAAACATTATACAACATACAATTACAATGGCACTGTTGTACCGGTACTAATAATTACAATTTAGCCCTTTCAGCTTAATATTATTTGTTCAAAATGTCACTAACACACTAACACTAGTAAAACATTGCTTCAACTACTGAAACCTAGGATCTATTATAAAGATTAAACTAAAAATACCAAGAATACAGTGTGAAAGTACATACACACACCTAAACCTAAACTGTAATTAAATTATAGAACTACTTAATATGGCAACTTGTATGGGTACTATTTCTCAGCGTAGAACTGGCGACGAAAATAAACCTCCTACTATGATCTATATTAAAATATTCTAATAATATGAATGAACAATAAAAAGCCTCTATATTTTCTAAAGGAGGAGAGACTTCTGCCCAAAAAATATCAAAATTTTGTTCCTGATGTTAAATCAACACTATACATATTAATATATTATATATTTGCGATTGCTATGCTTCACGAGATTCTAAATATCTTAAAGTTTCGATAATTTTCAAAGACTGAAAACAATTAGGGAACTTTGTATAAGTAATATACCATTAAAGTTTACAACTAAAAAATTAATCACAGATTCACAGCAGAATTCCTCTGATTTTCGAACTTGTCATATTGGAATGTGTCGCCTAATATTATAGCAAAGCATATGAGCATATTTTGATTTCGCAGCCAAGTATAAATCTTAACTGTGGGTTTTTTAACATGAATAAGTATGTATGTACCTACAGTGTATATTATGGTATGCTGGGCATTGAACATTGAATATTGAATACAGTTTTTTTAATTTTTAATTGAGCTTCTCGCTTCTCGTCTTCTCTAATCCTTAATTAGAAAACAAAAGTAATATATTTCTTCACAATCTCAAAAATGATTCGAAACATCAGCTCCGCTTTAAGGTAATCATTGTCATTTCTTTTTAAAGCAAATTTGATCTTATATTTTTCAAATTATTTTCGGCTTTTTTACCGTCGATGTTACACAATGTATACGTGACATTATGACGTAAGTTTAAGGTACTTAAACTTAAAGATTGGCTGAATGGCTGGAAACATTTTATATGAGGCATTTGAAGGTTACTCTCATGACTTTGACAATCATAATATGACTCTAGGTAACAAGTGACAATGGTAATTTTGTAAAACTAAAAGAAAATTTTTATATTTTATAGGCTGAAGGCTCATTTGGCCGCTTGTCTGTCCGTACAAGCTACGAGGTCAAAGTACACACTTCCCGATCTTCCATATGACTACAATGCCCTTGAGCCTACAATTTCTGCGGATATTATGAAACTTCACCATTCAAAACATCATGCCACATATGTTAATAACCTTAATGTGGCCGAGGAGAAACTAGCCGATGCTGTAGCTAAACATGACGCTAATGCTATCATTACACTCGGATCTGCTCTCAAATTTAATGGCGGAGGTCATCTTAACCATTCAATTTTTTGGCAAAATCTTAGTCCCAAGGGAGGTGGAGAACCTACAGGTGAGCATCTTTTTAGTCTGGTATTCAGCATTCTTACAATTTACAATGCATAAATCTACCTTGTTCTATTATTCGTTTTTTGAAAAAACACTTCACGTTCATGACATAATATCACATAATATCTACTGTCGACGTTTTATTAACTTCCGGTTGATTTTTTAGGCGAACTCTTGGAAGCGATCAAAAGAGACTTTGGATCCTTTGAGGCCTTCAAAACTCGTTTGAGTACTTCTGCTGTTGGAGTTCAGGGAAGCGGATGGGCATGGTGCGTCAGTTTAAATAGTTGATACAAATAATCAAATATCCAGTCTCCTGTGTACACATACGGTCAATTGTAGAAGGAGTTTACGTGTGTTGTAATTGTAAATCACAGCATACGTAATATCTTGACAGTATTATACGCACTGGAGCTAATATTATTTTTTATTCTTGTGTTGTTCAATAATAGGCTGGGATACAATAAAGCTTCAAAAAGACTTGACATAGCCACGTGTGCAAATCAGGATCCCTTGGAAGCAACTACTGGCCTGGTCCCACTTTTTGGTATTGATGTTTGGGAGCATGCATACTACTTGCAGTAAGTTTCTAAATCCAATTGTTGTTAATTATGTGATGCTTTCTTGTGTGACACAGCCTCTTAATTCATGATCCTAATTTAATGTTTGTTTAATTTATATTTTAATTGCAGATACAAGAACGTCAGACCAGACTATGTTAAGAATATTTTCAATATCGCTAACTGGGCAGATGTTGCCAGCAGACTTCAGAAAGCAAAATAAATTAAATAGGGATGAAAGACGTACTGAAAATAATTCATTTAGCTCATAATATAGTCCAGTTTTATTGTAGTTTGTGACCATACAGGTTGCAAACAAGTCCTCTAATATCGATTATCTTTGGCATAAATAAATAATATTAGATGCAGACTGAACTACCATGTATTTCCAACAATTAGAAGTTATTAAATTGTATATAGGGCTTATTATAATAATATATTATGAATGTAGTTCGGGAGTACTACATAATATATGAAATACATACTACATTGGAAACATTTACAAAGATAAACTACATGCATGTATCGATATTATTTACTGTATTATGTTATAAAAAAGTGTGAAATGCGTTCTATATTCTATATATATTTTTCAATTAGATCCATTCACATAATTAAAATGTAAACACACAAATCGAATGAAAATTAATAAATTCGTTCAAAGTCGTTTAAAGTATTCGTAAATGAGTTGTTGAACTTAAACATAATGTGCGTACTTTTATTCTATATTCTTTTTCTAAACAAATGAACACATAATAATATGTGCATAATCAAATTCAAATATAATATCAATGGATTGTGTTTTAACCATACCAAACTTAAGGAATTTATCATTTCTTCAGAAATGATAATGATGATTATACGTTATACTATACAGATTAATTGTATATATTTGATATTACAACTATTAAATGTCGAGCATTTTCAAAATGCATCGTATTATGGAGATTGGTTCACCGGCACCAATAAATTCGATTGCTCATGTCGTGTCATGTCAACTATACGAAATAGCTTTTTGGAAATTGATAAAGCATACTCAGCATTATAGTAAGATACTTGTAATAACAACTAATAACTTCAACGATAGTTGCGCTTCAAGTGTTATAATTCAAGTAGTATTGTATTATATTGTAATGCTATTACACATTAAGGTACATCAGTATAAGTATTATCAAGATACAATAAAACAGAGAAGAAAATGCAAAAAAAATCAATAAGATCTTTATCGTTAACATAATATTGAATGCAAAAAAATATTTTTTTTAAAATGGATATTGATATTCACGCAAGAATAACAAGTATTTATACATTATATTCATCTGTACTACAACAGTAAAATGCTTTATATTGATATTATGTCCAACATAATACTCATCATGTTGCTTTTCGGATCGCTAAAAGTAAACTTTTTTATATACTATGTAAACCCGTGTATATGTTGTGAAGTTTCAAAATTATACGATATAATACATTATAATATATAATTACCTTTAATTTATTACTACCTGAAGATAGAATATTGCCACTATTTCTTTGCAATCAATGCAAAGATTATAGGCAGATTCTTTACTAAAAAAGTTATCATTACTGCCCTTGAACTTGAGCTTTACCTTCAGCCTGAATTTCACTATTTTCCTTAGCTTCTTCTGCTTCTTTGCCTCCCATGTACTCATACTTGATGAAACGAACACCTTGGGTTACTAAAAAAAACAAAAGATTTTTTCGTTTTTTGAAATGTATAGATTTATATATACATATATTAAACGAAAATGTTCTAATTTCTTCAAAATTGCATGTACTATACACTGTAATTTTAATTTTTAATACATAACGAAAGTGATATAGTTGGGATTGAGCTATAACCTTGAGCACATTCATTTGTCACATGACAGGCCATCAAAAGTAGATTTCTCGGTTGAACCTTCCATGCGAACCTGGCAAAAATTAAGGAATAGAGACACAGGGCTGAAACGAACAAAATAAATCAATCTATCAATAAACGTGACAAGAAATACAGAGATAACCTGTAATGTGTACTTACAAAATTACTAAATTCTTATATACAAAAACATATACCTAGAGTCATTTTGCCACTGATGTATTTTGGATCCTTTCGTGTATCTGCTATAGCTGCAATTGGAATTCCCCAATTTGCTACTGGACCCCAAAAGTGTGTGCTAAAAAGTAGAAGAATGTAAAACGTACATAAACTGATTATGAATTACAAATGATGTTGCTGTAAATTGTGTAATTATTAATTATAGACTCTCATTCATTATACAGAATACAGACTACAGACTCATTTTTTCACTTACCTCATTAAATATGAACGGAATTCTTTTGATTTCAAAGAATCCACTCCTCTCTTTAATATACTGGCCATTTTAAGTATTGAAATATAAGATCTTGATGAACACAAACAATGGATATAATTAGACTAGACTATATAGTAAAGTGATGGGACGACTTTTTACTTAAGTAAATGTCCAATCCACTGTCTTTTTTGTCAGAAAAATGATTCCACGGTCACACAACAGAACCAGATTAAAATTGAAAATGCAAAGGATCACAGATGTAATTAAGTGATTAAAGTATCAAGCAAGTTCTGGAATAACGATTTCTTCTTAAGTGGTATTTAACGTACTGTTCTACAGTATGTTTTGTAACTTATGGCTGGAGTTAAAAAGTTAATTATACTTAAAATATCTACCTAAGTACACTTTGCACTTATTTCTCACACGCGAGAGCGAATTCACGAGTTGATCTACTTTTTTCCTTCACATGCTTTTTTAAATGTACACACTACATGATGAATATGTGTGTAAGCATACCAATTTTAATACATCCTTTCATGACCGGAGAGGGTTTGAATTTTATCGAACAGTTCGACTCGAACTCTTGCTATGTTTTGGCAGTTGTTGGCACTAAATGGAACTTTCAGTTTAAAATACTGAATTACTGAATACTGCTGAATAATGGGACCGCGGATGTTGAAAAAAAAAGTTGAAGTCAAACAAGCTCCAAATTGAAAACAACCGACGAGAAGAAAATAGTGAAACAAAACCTTCACTCATTCTGATTTGACTGCACTCTTCAAACGATTTGTCTTTGAGCGTCATTTATTCTCTAGCACAACACCTTGTGGTAAGATGCATGATGATGTTGCACTAACTGTACATGAGCATCACAAATCTTTCGATTTTTCCAAATGAAAAAAATCAATACAGTCTCCATTAGAAAACAATGGCTTCGAAATAAGTCGAAAATTTATTCTGTGCCGTATTAGCTCAAATTTTATGACTGCCATACTATTTGAATTTTAAACCATTATAAGTATATACATGCGATATAATCAAACGAAAAAACTATGACATGTCGTACTATTTGCTGCTGTCATACAGCTTGAGTTGAACCGGTAGTTTGATCATCATCAGACCCAAGCTTACTTGAATAAAGGAGGTTGTTCTACATATATTCGGAACGCCTTTAAAGAGAAAGGTTCAGGGTAACTACAAAACTGTATGAAACTTCATGTCCATAGTACCGTTTTGTAGAAAAAGTTTCAGGCTATTTGGCTGTCTGTGTCCGGTTTGCCAATAATGCTCCCTCCTATTGTTGTTAAATTCTTCCGGAGTACAATTATTTCCCTTCCAAAAATTACGACCTCGGATCACATGCTCGTATGACTAAACCCGCTGACCGATTTTCACAAAATATGGCTTCAAACGACAACAAAGAGTCCCTCCTTCCCCTCTGAAAGGGGGAGGAGCCACAAAAATGTTTAATGGATTTTTCGTGTTCCGGAAGACAACAAACAAATAAGGGAAAAAAGTAAGTCGGAGCTCCAGGTGAAAAATTCATTGAAAATTTTTTGTGGCTCCTCCCCCTTTCAGAGGGGAAGGAGGGACTCTTTGTTGTCG
>JAQIVE010002267.1:0-20571 GCA_034698285.1 Sminthurinus bimaculatus | reverse complement strand
ACTTTTGACGTCAAAAGATACCATAACGTGGTCAGCAGGAATGTTGACGTCCTTTAATCTCTGCATCAACTCGGAAGTATTTTTCACAGTAGTTTCAGGGTTTTTGTTGCTAGCTGACACAAGTTTGTTGAGGTAGCGAGCCAAATAATGAAAAGGACATGTTACTTATACGCATGTATTACAATCACATATTGTCGTGATTGCATATTTACTATGCACGTTCAATTTTTTAGTCTTTTAACGGTACTACATGTGTATGCTTTTGATGTGTTTTTTTCAGAATTTTTGGATCGAGTATTTAATGGAGGCCACAATGAGTGAAATTGGAGACGCTATCCGTATTCCGGTAAAATGTTCTATACCTTTAAAAGCTTTAAATAAATAGTTGAAAATAAAAAAAATTTAGGGTCATGTAATCAACTTTAATGAAGCTTTCTCCATGCGGAAAACTTTGGGAATATTAGATAACTAATAACTATTTTTGAAACTGTTTTCTCATGCTTTCGCAAGAAGGAAATAACAATTTCGCAAAGGTAAATAAATACGAGTGCAACAAGCCATATTACAATGATCGTAATTTAATTTCAAATTTAAATTACTCTTTTCCCTTTAGATTCTGATCTTAGAACCCTCAAGAGTTTACATGCCCAGCTATGTTCTTTTAAATTTGGGAGCGGAACCAAAATCTCTGCAGATTTCAAACATTTGTGTAAAGTGTCTCAAGTCAAGGTCAAGCTGTAAGCAAGTTCACGACTGGTTGTTTACTGCTGATACGATAAAATCTGTGAGGTAAACCAATAAAGTTATTTCTTTCATATGTATATTCTCTTACTGCAGACATAACATAATGAATTTGCCAAAAAATCCTTATGACAGGTTTGAGGTTTCATATATAGTATGTGCACATCTTAATCACTTATCACTTTTAAACAATTTTCGATACCTTGTTCTTCTTTCTAGTTTATACAAAAGGGATGACCGATGCCTATTTTTGTATGTTCATGAGAACTCGGACGATTTCCACATGTATTTTCCGAATAGTCAATATCGAGCACATTTCTTCAACCTGGTTCTTTCTCTGACTGCTGATCAAGCCAATAGATTCACAGACTTGGATGCTGCATTATCAGCAGAACAAATTCGATATGAATACGAATTGGATGACCAAAATAAAAAGCTGATTTTAGGAAAAGGAACGTATGGTATTGTTTATGCAGCTCGCGATTTAAACACACAAGTTCGTATTGCAGTGAAGGAAATATTGGAAAAGAATTTGGAAGAAGTACAACCTTTGCACGGTAATAAGCATAATATGGTTACTTTTTTTTGAACAAACTGATGAAGTATTAAGGATTAAGTCATATGACATAGCCTAGTTATGTTATATATATACTATGTAACCATGTTTGTGCATCTACGAAAACTAATTGTGCAAAACATTATAATTTTATCAGAGGAGATTCGTCTGCACTCGCAACTGAGACACAGAAATATTGTGCAGTACCTTGGGTCAGTATCTGAGGATGGCTATTTCAAAATCCTGATGGAGCAAGTCCCTGGAGGCAGTTTGTAATTATATATTTTTGTTTTGTTATTCTTAAGCTTATTTTATGATATGACATGCACCGAGAATGTTCAATTCAATTCCATCCAATTTGATCAAATTGGAAGCAAGAAAACGATCGTAATTCCCAACTTTTATGCGTCCTTCGTTTTTTGGTCTTTGGATTACTGTAAGATGATAGTGAATATTTTGTCCCGGTTCCATATTTTTCTTACTGCATATTGAAAAAAATTACCCACCTTAGTATTATCCGATGATTTTTATATTCTTAGATCGGCTCTACTAAGGTCAAAATGGGGACCACTGAAAAACTCCGAATCGGCCATAGCGTACTATACAAAACAAATTTTGGAAGGGCTCAAATATCTCCATGATCAAAAGATTGTACATCGTGATATAAAAGGTACGTTTAGTTTCAATTGATGTACATTATTGGGCTAAAGCGTTTCAAATTACTCATAATCAATAGTGGTCAAAGTAAATTTTAGTTTCCTGTATTAACACATTAGGATAAAAAACGAACGAAAACTTATTTATTTGTTTATGTATTCACCATTAGGGGACAATGTATTGGTCAATACCTACAGTGGCGTTGTGAAAATTTCGGACTTTGGGACCAGTAAGAGGCTGGCTGGGATTGTGCCTTTGACCAAGACATTTGCTGGTACTCTGCAATATATGGCCCCGGAGGTATGCTCGAACCATAACCCCTTTATTATCACCATTTAACTTAGTCTGTCCGTGTCTAATGTTGTGAATATGGATAAGGTTATTGACAAAGGACAAAGAGGATACGGAGCACCGGCAGATATTTGGTCCCTCGGCTGCACAATTGTTGAAATGTCTACTGGAAAACCACCTTTTATTGAACTTGGTAGCCCGGAGGCTGCAATGTTTAAAGTAGGATTTTATAAAACTCATCCCAAGATTCCGTCTGAGATGAGCGAGCGTGCTAAAAACTTTATACTTCGTTGCTTTGAACCTGATCCAGATCAACGTGCAACTGCTGCTGAGTTAATAGAAGATCCATTTTTAACAGAGTAAGATCTTAAAATTTATACCTTTTCTGTTTATTGATGAAGAGATTTGATGACTTTCCGCTCTTCAAACCGAAATAAATACAATGAAAACTTCCACCACTCAAACTTTTTGTATAATAATGAAGATTAAATTATACTTGATCGCAACCTGTTGAATAACATCGATTGTTGACATGTTTTATTGTAGGAGTGGCAGAAAGAAGGGCATACGAGCAACTGCTACTCAACAGTTTGCCCGTTCGATTTCTGTTCCAGCTGACCGCGTAATCATGGCTGAAAGGAGGCAAGCACAATCCAATGATGAAAGGTAACTTTATTTCTTTTCTATATACCGACTTTAGAATAAAAAATATATTAGATTTGCATCTGCTCAGTTTTCAGCATTTTTAACTACGCTCGAGTAATCTTTCTTCGGACATTAACCATAGCATTTCGCTCCCTTTTCTTCAAACTTCACAGGCCCAAAGACTTCAGTTTACAAAAGTTTCCGTTTGTTTATTTTACTTTCCGTAGGCTTGCTAATTTTAGCCCGACTGTTTACAGTGTAATAAAACCTCTTGTTTTCTAACTCTAGATTTTTTTACAATTTTCCTGCAATGTTTTTAAAACATGACGCATACTTTTTGTGTATTGATGACCCTTTTCCACATTTATCTATGATCTATGTTAGAATGGGTTGTCTGAAGAAATTGTTTCCAGCGGTTGTTAAAAATGACTAAAAAGGCAGATAGCTGAAAATCTGAATGATTTGTTGAGAATAATAGTTTTATCAACCAGTGGTTGATTTTTGCAGACTATCGTTTTTTATAGTAACCAAAAATTCAAAACAAAAAGTTCCCAGTAGTAGTACAAAAGTAAATTAGAAAAACCGTACATAAAGGCTATCCCGAAAGTCTTTATCACAGTCACTATTTACATCAACCCATGATAAATGAATGAAGCTTCGTGCAATGTTGTCTTTATCAATCGTTTTTTCAGTTGACTAAACTAATGTTTTTAAATTATTGGTTATTACACAAGTAAATCGAAAGTCCAGTTTCTATCAAACTATAATGTACATATTATTGTATATAAAAGCTTTTATTATAGCTTAAATTATTGTAGCACAGGAAAAAAGTCTGAGCATATTTTCAGTAAAATCTCTCTTTTAAAAGGAATCGCTTTACAAATCAATATTTTATACGATCGAAAACTGTTTGGCTGCTTTTATACAATGTCGAATTTTTGAGGAGGCTATAATTCGAATGTCAGTAGTACATTCTTCATGCTTCATACATCAGTATGCATACCCAAAATAATCGCCATTATAAATAACAAGCCAAACTATTTCGTTTCAGTAGTCGACATGTTCTATAATACGTAGAAAGTGTAAGTGAAAGAGTTTTGCCATAATGGGCAAAATCTTCGTCTCTCGCGTGGTTTCCTTATGAGAGATTTTACCGTTTCTCAAATTTATGCCCAACATTATATTTGCTTAAATATGCGAACAATTTCATTGTAATCAATGGTATATGTTGATCCCCATAGCAGTAATGATTCTCCGAAGAAAGTGACACACACCGTGTCTGGATCACCCGTTACGCCACTACTTTTCACTTCTTCACAGTTCTCTTTTGCGAGGTGCCGGTCCTTTTCTCTTTCAGTTTGTTGTATTCTGCTTCTCATAAGTAGTTATGTTAGTGTGCCTGTGCAGCCTAACTCCAAAGAATCTCTTGAGCTTTCTATTGTCAAACAAAATATGTAAAACATTTTTTCTTCTTTTAGTGACAAGAATTCAAGAGTTATCTTTTTAGTGGAAGAGTAAGGTTGCACCTATATAGTCACTGCTAAATTGCATGTTGTTTGATGTAGATTTCCGTGATACTGCGTGTTAAAAACAGATTCAACTTGCCCAAATAAAGCATGTTCATATTGCATTGTGCATGGTTAACTCGGGTGAGTGTGGTCAGCAGTGTAAATTGTCATCAATTATATAACACATTCTATTACATTTATTGAACCAGATCCTTTTTTGTTGCTATATATTCGAGCATACAGTATCAACTATTCGCTTAAAGAATGTAACCAAGAATTATATTGTAGAATTTGCGAATCTATAAAAGTTGCCCAACTCTTTGTACACTATGAGACCACACTCACACCGGTAATCGCTAAGACAAAAATAGTGCTACTATGTAAATATATAAGCATGGCATGGCTTGTAGTCGAAATCATAATGCAGACAGAAGTGGGAATCGACTGCCTGTAAATAAATCCAAAGTGCCCTCAAATTACCTAAGTCAGGTAATTTGAGGAAAAGTTTTCTGTTTTTTGGTATAGGCTATTTTTCGTTATGTAACAAAATGAATGAATCATACTTTTTAAATGGGAAGAAATAAATATTATATTGTCATTATTCTTTTTCTTGAACTGCAAGATTAAAGTCTGGACAAATTATTAACGTATAGATTAACGGTCCACCCACGAACTTTTACGGGGCTCGATACTTGCGTAACTCGTGGGAGGGCCGTTACTGTTTTTTTTCGGTTGGGAATGATACGAGAAATACGGAATAAGATGACTTTATTGAACAATAATCATGACTTTTATTACTGTTTTTCAACTGTTCCACAGTACAAGTACGGCCTTGTCAGAATATGAAGAATCACCGAGTCGTCGAAATTCAAGCGGCGCTCCCATTTCTCCAGAATCCGAACTATCGAAAACGAGTCCAATATGCGGTGAAAACTCGGAACAAGATTGCTTTTACCTGCTCAAGAAGGAGTCACAGAGGCGAACTACCCTCACAAAAGTCATTGTGCAAGATGAAGCAAAAATTGTGGAAATTTGGAATCGGAATTTTGAGAGAGATGTCGAGGGGCCTATTTTGAAACACGTAATTTCAAGAATCCATGTTACATTATATTTTAGTATTTAATATTTTATGGTCTAATGTCAGTGAAAGGCAGAGATTGAACTTATTAACAGTGTCAAGAATGTTCAAAGTCTATGAAAAAACGTTTTTTTTTTGAAATTTGTGAATACGAAAGTTCTGATGTTAATGCATGAAGTCTTGGTTGTTTTGTAATTTAAGCTTACAATGTAATTAACTAAATCTAATTTTTGTTTATGCTGCCAGGATCACATTTGTAAGCTTATGCAGGGCCTCCGGGATTATATTGAGTTCAAGTAAGTCTATAAAATGTATACATATTACATAGGCTCGTTCAAAACTATTATGAACACAGGAACATAAAGAAACGTATATTATGTGCTAACAAATGACTTTAAAAATTACAGTGATAAGCGGAAAATTGAGGCCACGATCAACGGGCTGAAAGAAGAGTTAAATTTTGACTCAACGGCAATCAATCAAATTCAACTTGCCGTATTTCTCTTCCGAGATGCCGTGAACCACGTTCTTCGCTCTCACAATATCAAACCTCACTGGATGTTTGCCCTGGATTCTTTGATGGGGTCGGCTATTCAAGCTGCTATTCAAATTTTGTCTCCAGGTTAGTTAGTTCTCTAACCTTCTAACTAAATTTTGCCTTTTATCTATCTATAAACTTTGTATACTACTTGATTTTGGATGGTTTTGAACTCTCAAGTTTGGACCTCGCTTTTAAATTTTATACAAAAACATACTTTACTTTTTGAATAGACTCAGGACGAGATCACCGAGAAGGCGGTGGATCTGATGGAATTGGCTCAACATCGGGGATATCGACAGTCAATTCCATAAAATCTCACAAGGTCATTGATTTTTCCGCGTCTAAAATACACTCGGAGTATAATGAGCAACTGGAAAATTTACGACTTGAGAATGAAAGGTACGTTATACTGATATTTTTTATACTATCCAATGACATAATCGTAAACTTTTAGTACACTATTAACTATTGTACTATGTGCAATGTAAATACAAATCTTGGGTTTTTCTTTTTCTTTTTCAAAGGCTACTGGGTGAACTGGTTGAGAGTCAAAAGTCATATCAAACTCTTCTCAAAGCTGGATTGGAAGAGCAAAAACTTCATTTACAAGTTTTGGCTCAGCAAACGCAGCAAATGCGAGTATTTGGACAACTTCTTACGCTTACCCCATCGTCAATGATCCGCTCCTCAGAAACTGGTTTCTCATCCCACCACACAATCAACTCTCAGTCTGAAGAAGATGTTGAGGTCCCAGATTTGCCCTCAGTCTCCTCCATCGTTACTTCCAACGAAACACCCAACTCTATCAATGGCAACTGTTGTCAACATCCGAATACTGGAGCTCATACTCACGTCAGCTCCATGTCCCTCAATATAAGTGACCCCAAATTAATAGACTGGCTGACCGAACTGCATTTGGATCGAATCTCGATTGAGAAGGTATGTATAATATTATGCATAATTACTAGTGCAAAGTTTGGGAATGAATTATTTTGTTGAAAACGCCAGTTTTTTATCGATCAATTAAATGATTTCTATTTGCATATTTTCTGTAGTTCCTTCAAGAAGAATACACCTTTGACGATATAATTCACTGCATGACAAAGGAAGATCTGAAAGCGTTAAAATTGAAGTAAATCCCTTTTTAATCGAGATGTAAAATCAAAAATTCGCATAGTTTTATAAAAGTGCTTTATTAATTATTTGTATATTATTGAAATGATTTTTTTAGGGGCGGGGTTGAACTTCGTGTTTGGAAAGCTATCAACAAGTACCGCAGAGCTATGGACTTGGATCCCAAGATTCTAGAAAATTCAACAGATCTATGATATTTAGCCACACACTTAATAATACTCTACCATCAAAATCGATCACTTTATTTCTTTTTCTCAAACTCAGGCTGCCTGCATCCAATATCCAGTTTTTACTTTTTACTTGAAAGGATCGTTCGTACATTGTTATACTTTAGTTTAGTATTATATTATACGTATAAATAATATACTAAAAAATTATTGAATGCATTATTTTTGTTATAATTTATATCTTTAAGAGTTACCGGGTTATCGTATTATTATTATTATTAATTATTATCATTTAATCGTCGTAATCGTAATCATCACCAACGTGTACTTTAGAAATTATATTATAAACTGACAATCAAAATATTATTACCTAGTTAAGTTTTACTGGTTGCTAGTAACTAGTTAGTTGACAAATATTCGCTTTAGTTTTGCCATGTTATATGTTACAATGACGAAAAATGTGCCAATATGGATATAAGATATATTAAACGAATAAAAACTGTTTTAGTTACCTAGTACAACACAATGCAATAAAATATCATAGTGTAACATTGTTAAACTTGTAACTAATTTGGTTAGATTTTAATTTGTTTTGTAGCTAAAAATACACACTAACAAGACATGGCAGACTGTTGCATAATATCCAGCTTGAAAACTTTTTTGTCTAGCAAGTCTTCATTTTCAATTGTAAAAAACGCCCAGAACTGTTTAAAACGAAAGAGACAGGTCAAAATTAAGTTGGAATTGGAGGATGGGGGAATAACTAAAATTACCAACAATGCGCCAAGGAGTACATTTAATATTCATGGATGGAAACCTATAAGGAACGTCATTTTTTCTGCGATGTGATGTGCAGGCCTGTGGATTCAAAAATTTAGAAGGGAGAAACCCAACCAGCCAATTAAAGTAGATATTTAAGAGAAGTTTCATTATCAACTTGATAACAATGACGGTAATATGAGGATGACCTGACTATGCTAGAACATGTCAGGTGAAAACAACTTAAAACTTTCCCCTGTGTATTGTATTTTCACTTTTTTTACTTTCTGCATTCGAAAACGTTTGTTCGTGTAGATTACATTTTACCAGCGCTCAACGTTTAAATCCATCCGGAGGGATGGATTCTATGTGTGCATACATCATACATTTACATTATGTATTCCATTTGTTGTTTGTCAAACTTAAATCTGTGACTGATTAAAAGGACTAAAAATTACTAAATTATGTTTTGAGTAGTAATTATTATTATTGACTATTCGAAGAATAGACTTTCAGGCCCATCTTCATTCACAGTTGCATTTACTTAATATTTATTAAAAGTTTACTCATCAGTGTGAAGTGTGTGCAGTGAGTTACAATGTCAGACAAGAAACCTAATGAGAAGCCTAAATCAAATGAGAAGTCCAAATCTAATGAAAAACCTAAAAATAATGAAAAGCCTAAAAATAATGAAAAACCTAAAAATAATGAAAAACCTAAAAATAATGAGAAGCCTAAACCCAAGGAAAAAGAGAAGGATGACTCTGCATCGACTTCGGTGCGAACAAAAGCCGATGTGATACTTCCGCAGACAAAGGTTAAAGGTAAATGCTAATGTTTCAACCTAAAAGTTTTTTGACTATTAATAAAGAACTACTTATGTGACTACTTTAGGTGTACTCTAGTCCAAAAAATGTAGATGATGCTTATATTTTATTTGTGGTTTAAACAGTTATAATGAAGTCTAGCCCGGAAGTTGAGCAAATAGGAAATGATGCACTATTTTTAATCACTAAAGCAACGGTAAGAATTTGACGTTGGGTTCGACCCTTGCTGAATTACACACCTTCCATGCATAAATTTTGTAAAGAAGAAACGCTGGTTTTATAGTAAAGTATGTTTTTATAATACAATTATGGCTTATGACTTACGACTAAAATAATGTGCAATAATGCTTTTTAATTTTTAATTCATTCCACTGCACTCCATAGGAACTATTCATTGACCATTTAGCAACCAAAGCCTTTGAACAAGGAAAAGGGAAAAGCCTACCTTACAAACATTTATCTGACTATGTGGGCAAAGAAGATTCCATGCTATTTTTAAGAGGTAATTGAGCGTTATAGTGTTTAGTTTTTAGTTATAATAAATATGTTATATTTTACCCATTACCAATGTTGTAAAATGGCATGTAGAGTTGCCAAACTTGCTGTGCTTATTTTTACAGAACTAAATTAGGGATTTTCGCTCACGCATTAAAATTTCTTTGAATCACAAAAGTAATCCAGCAGTCGTTATTTTCGGAATTTACTGTCGGTATTTTGAAAACAACGGTCGTCATTTTTGCTTCTAGTGCGCTGCTTGTATCAAGGAAACAATAAACACCCAATGATCGTTTTATAATCTTAATTTCTATTTCTATTCTCTTGAATTACAGACATAATACCTGCTAAACTTCCGGCCCGTAGAGCTCTTGAAGAAGTGTCCAAACGGAATTCGGTACTCAATAAAGAAGTTTTAGAATAACAACGTTCAATTTCATAGTTATTGTATTGTATTAATGAACTATTTTTAGCTTTATTTTGTACGTGTATTAAGTATATTATATCATTAATCTTTGTGAATTGGACATTAGTATATGACCTATTGATTGCATTTAGTTAATTTTAAGGACTTGCAACAGTGACAAATATATTTACCATCAGATAGAGCTCCAATGCTTTGTAAATATATAGTAAAACTTTTTCTGCTTGTGAATACATTTGTCGCTTTGACAATACAAACACTGAAATACTTATTAAAAACGTTTATTTACACAAACTTTATAAATATTTTCAAGTATTAAAAGACGCTATCAGTTATTACTACCCTAATATATTACGTACACAAGGTTTGTCAAATGTCAAGTATAATACTGTTTATACTTTCGGTAATAGGTATACAGACAAAAAGGAATTTACGGATGCATTTATCTTGCTTTCAGCATTTAATTCATGGAGGATATTATTTTGTAAAAGATAAATGGCTGAGTTTGAATACTACTTTATGTCATAATAACATTTTATAATAATAATATGTTTACTATATACTATATATATTCAAGTTATGTAATAGGTATTCAGCCCTGTATGTATGTATGGGTAACTACTTTTGTAAGAAAAAATCTGTGAAAACAAACTTTCAAATGTTTAAGTTATACATAATACTCTAGAATTATAGAACTACATAAATTCAAAACTCTATCACAAAATAATGATTTGTCCTGTAGCTTCATTGTTCATTTCTTTTGGCTCATCATAAGGTATGAAACCTTGAGACCCATGACTGAATCATGAAAAGCATTATTTAACGTAATATTGGCATACCATGACCATGTATAAAGTATTCATCATAAGTTTCCATTAGCATTCGGCATTCATAATTTGTAATCACGTTTGGTAGGTACATATATAAGTATATAAGTACATAGTTATAGTTAGTTAATTTCACTTTTTACTTTTTACCCTCCTCTCTCCTAGGATTCGTTTTACATTTTACATTAATATAACGTATATAGTTTCTACAGAGAAAAAAGTTGATAACGCTACTTAAAAGTTAGAATACATAAAATAAAACGCAATTAAGTACTTACAATTAGGTAAGTTTTGAAGTAAGTACTTAAAAGTTACGTAAAAGGTAAGTAGTACTTAAGTAATATTTGTCTGGTGTACTCACATACTAAACCGACAGAATCAGAAGCATAGAGTGCACGGAAATCGGGAGGAAACAAATCAAATCTCACAAAATTCATGTTCGCACACGAAACAGACACGGCACTTTCTTGACGTTTTGGATTTTGCAATCGAAACGCGTACTTTTAGGTTTTAGAGTTTTTGTCATCAAAGTTAAGTCGTTAAGTGTTAACACTTAATAATACCCTATTGCATATTGAAAATAAAAAGTGGTAACTGAAGTTTCATTAAAGATTGATCATGGAGTTCCAGGGATTTCAAAATAAATACGCTGAATTGTAAGTAAATCAAATTCAAATCAACAATCAAAAGTACACTTAAATTATTTAAGTTAAATATTCAAGCATGAAGTTACATGAACAATGTTTTTCTTCTTATCGTTCGTTTTCATGTACATCGTGTATATTATACGCATGTAGGAAGTACATAATATTGCGTTTCATATTATTTATTTAATATTTAATTTATTGAGAGTCCATGACAGTGTACGCCGTACTGTGTACTGCTGTGTATATTATTAATATTCCTTTTTCCGTTATGATCCGTCACTTGTTTTTATAAAAATTTTAATGGCATTAACATTCGATTTACTCATTGTCTAAAACCATTATTTCACATCTCACAGGGTACATGCTCGTAGATCAAGAGTCAACGGAGCGCTCTTGCAGGGTCACCATAATAAAAAGGTTTGCGTCATTGGAACCGTAGACAAGGTATATGGTACATAATATAATTAAAATTAATTACATTTAACATCTATTTACTAGAAACATTGTTTTACTTGCAAGCATTCTTTTATGATAGTCAGTGGATAATTAATGTCAAAGAATGAAAACTAATATTCATGTTATTTTGTGTATTTTTTTCAAAGCATGAAGGAGGTGCAGCTTTAAAGCTAAAGACTTCAGATAACCAGGTAATCAATGTCAGATTTAAAAATCCACCTGTTGAAGCTTTGGCTGGAATGATTGAAGTTTATGGTGTGGGTCAAGGAAAGAATCTGATTCTAGCGGAGGCGTATACAGCTTTTCCTGAAGAAGTATCATCTAATTTTGGTAGCAAAAATTTATTCATATTATCGTCTTTGAAATGCTATTTTCCTTTACTACATACTTTACTAGTACAAATATACTATCTTACTTCAATAACTCAATGACTAATTATTCATTCAATTACATGGTAAATTCAAATTGTTGAGCATTATAGATGCTATAAAATATATTTTATGTTGATGAATTTTAGATATGCCTGGATATAACGACGTTGTGAACTACCTCAATTCAGTGAGTAACCCGTGGAGCGCTGAATGAACCTGAGTTCCTATTATTCAATATGATACATGTGCATGTTATGTATTACAGTATGATCTCTGATAATTTATTTTATGAGTACGAGGTATAAAATTTATTATTATTTTGGACAAAGTACATAAATATTCTATTTTCCCTTACTTTTTATTAATATCAAGTTATTCTCAATTACTTTTCTATTATTAAGCCAGAATCAGATCAGAAACTTCTCATCTCTTATTTAATGATTCTCATAATCTAACCTACGTACTTTTAAAATGAACCCGTATGACACCTTAGATCATAAATTAGTCTTTTATGTGCTTCTTGTTAATCTAATTTTTAAAAAATGAACTCTTATGACTTAAGAGATCTTAATTATTATTCAGATCATTATTTATTATTCTTTTATTTTATTCTTGTTAATCTACTTACTTTTAAAATGAACTTTTTTACATGACGCCTTATTAGATCTTAATGTAGTCTTTTAATTATCACATGTGAATGATGGACTTAAGTATGTAGTACCTCTTTGACATTTGAAACGACAGACATAATAACTCACAATATGCCTTTTAGATAAATAAAACTACTTTCCAAATAATTTCTGATTAACTATAACTCAAATTTTTGTAAAGTTGTACGAGTCAAAAGTCTGATGTTTTTCAATTTAATTTAATATGTTGGAAAGTTGAGAAGTTGTTGTATAATTATTGAATTTTGTATATTAAATCTGTAAACAAGTTGCAAATTTATACTATTATGTATTTACGTAATACTCTTTTTACTTTACTCATTCTCTGCATTTTGTACAGTTCCTAAATAGTATATTATATAGGTAGTTTAATTTCGTGCACAATTTGAGTCAAACTTTTTCCATTAACACAGATTTTATTCTAAACAAAGGGTATTTGGTTAAGTAGCTTTTTGTACCAGAAACTATAATTCAGGTCAGTGGCATAGTTGTAAAAATATTAAATCTCAAAACTACTTTTTTATACTGAAACTGAACTTTCAGTCTGAAACACGTAAATTTAAATAGTTTTTGTATGTTGTTACACTACAATCATCTGATATGTAGCGTGTTAACTAAATTTTCTCCTACAATAAGCAGGAAATCTTATCCTTCTCGATTCATTTGTTTCCCTTTGTCATTCCATCGCCATGAAAACAAGCAGGCTCAAAATCTTTGAACTGATTTCACCAAAAGATAAGAGCAAGTGTTACACATCGGTTGATTACTTTTAAGGAAGTTTGTTGGTTAAGAAGTAACAAAATGGAATGAGTACTGGTCATCATGCAGGAAAATTAACATAAATGGAAACCTTATAATATATTTGTAGTGGTATGCTCGCAATTGATTAAATGAATTTTTATCTCAGAAACGCACGATATTTTCGCATTGAAATCAGTCCATTGCTATAACAACAACCTACTCCATTTTAAAATAACCTTAATTGCAAAAATTAAAGAACTCGTATCGTAAATGGAGAAGAAAACAAGAGTAAAAGCTTTCTCTTGAACCCTTTCATGGCTTGACATGCACTGAAAAATGTCAGTGGTTTTATTTTACCAAGTAAACAATCTGCACTCACGTTATCCTTCTTGAAGTTAAAGGCTTTCGAACTGTTTTTAGGGTTTCAAGAAGTCTAATTAATTTAATTTTATACGTTTGTTTTTTATTTTTGGTTAACGTAATTCTATTTCCATGCATGTTAAATTTGTTTACTAGTTTTTTCACTTTACTTGTTTTATATTACTGTTTTCGTTCTTGTGTTTGTTCTGAATTTCGAATGAAATGAACTATAACTATGTATAATACACTGGCATTCTTTATGAGAGGCGAAAACTATTTAATTTACATAATTTGACACGCATTCTTCTTCCCCATTTTTTACAGACAATAACATTCGTTATTATTATAGTAATTTTTACATTGATGCATTGTGCAGTACTAGAAAGCAAAAACAAGAGCAATTAATATAATAATTTGATGCATGTTTTGTTATTGCAGTGCACTTTTTATTATTGCGAAAACCAGTATTTAGATACTTCAGTAATAATGTAAAGTTGTAGTAAAGTTGTGCAATAAACTTTTGGGTGACTTAGATTTTTATCGTTTTCCAGTATCAGGCATGCATTAAAATGAAGGTATATACAACTGTGAAAAGTAGACAATGAAATGCAGAATGTGTTTTTTCTATACCATATTTTTACAAATATTGGATAACATAAACTGTAAACTGCACTACATCTTCACTAAAGGTTTTGAAATAGAATGGGGGAAGAAAATTTTGTCTATAGCGTCTAGCCTCCTTTAGTTCCATATTCCAGCAGATCGTGATAAATATATCATACTTACCTACATTGGAGCAAGATTATGACGACCGGTCACGCAGTCTATGTAATGAAGCAGTTAAGTTTGTTATAAATAAGCAGTAACTTACTTTGTTTAAAAGTGATTAGTTTGAAGTGAAAAAATTGTCAAGAATGGTAAATAATGGTTTTACTCCATGTCAAACGAGGCGATGAGAGTCAGTTTTTGTATTAGACAACAACAAGTGGTGGTCAATGGTAATTACTGTTTATTTACCTACTTATCGAACTAGATTCTGCCACCCTTTTAATCGCATTTTTATCAAAACCAGAGTTCATAACATGAATCGTTCCGTCACAGTAAAAAAGTAAGGTATATTGTATGCATAATATGTATTAGAAATTGCATTTGAAGTTTAGGGTAGAGGTGTAACCTGCAGTCTTAATGATCCTCTGTACACTGTAACCTTAGATCAATAAAAAAGACCAATAATACTCATGCAATCAAGTTGTGCCACCAGATTCAATAATAAAGCATCGAAACTAGCATAAAAATGATGAGACGATTTTCTCGCTTTCTACATTTTTGTGCCACGTGCAGACGTGCATGAGTACTACCACCGGAATGGAGAAAGAAATAACTTGAGACTTTTCATCCTGTTTTTTGCTGTCTTTGCACTATGTACATACTCGTATCTTGAAAAAAAGTAGTGTGCAGACAGGATGTTAGTTGAGGCGGAACGACGAAGGACGGTAATATATTATTTTCAAAGATTTATAATTTATATTCATAGTTGTAGTACACGTACTCTATACATACGTATGTGCCGTATGTTCTAAGATATGTATACTGTATACATTATGCATGCATATTATTGTAGCTAAACATACAGAAATGTTTGGGTGCACAATACAAGTACTGCGAGTGGATCATAATCATGAGACGGGGGAAATTTCCCATTTTCTCATCCCGTGATTTATTTATCATGAAAGGGGAAAATGGAGCATGCATGTATGTATTATGTATATACTGCGTACAATGTGAAGATGAATGAATAGTTACTATACATTAAACTTCATACATGCATATATTGCATATGTGTCAAAAATGTCTAGCTCATATTCACAGCAATTTTTTTCATATTTCAAATTTTCAGACGAGTCTGGCCCCTGACTAAGTACATGCATATTATTATATTGCACAGTTCATACAATTTTTCACTAATGCATACAAGTGATTTTTTACGTAGCATGTGCCCATGAATAGATGTGCCCAATGTACACATATCACGCGCATCATGTGCATGAAAAAAGCATTTTTTTATATTATGAATCTGGATATTGCGAATATATTATAATTCACAAATGAAATATGAAGTCATAATAACATGAGGAGACGTGCATAATATGATATAATAATGTATGTATGCAGTACATAAGTATGTACGTATAGAGATTCATTTCATGTGTGGACTCGACCTGCTCCTTTTTTTTCGTAAAAAGTCATAAAAACTTACCAGTTCCTGCTGTTTAAGAGATCCTTCTTAAATTACTCTTTTAGTACTCAGCCTCTCACTTTCTCCTGTATGTTTTCACTCGTCAGCCCTCATTTTATCCGATATTTTATAATACACCAATTTTATGTACACTGCTTTTCTCTCTCTGCTCCCCGATGGTGACTCTGACTGTGATGGAGAAAGGAATTGGCAAAAGGGTCGGCAGGAGGGCTCTTGGCGGCCTATACATACGTGTAAATGTGTGTCTATATGCACTTTTATAATATGGTATATATATGCATACATACATAGGTACTTATTGCATATTCGACTTTGAACATTCAACGTGGAACGCAGCATGCGGGCTCAATGTGTGAATTCCTTTTACTTACTGCATAATATAACTTTGCAAAGTAGATTTTATACACGAAATACAAACATAATGCTGTGTAATCTAAAAAGTAATGTTGTGCTTATTGTTGGATTGTATAGATACCAAGCAGAGTAGAAGTTTCCTTACAAATGAAAACAAGTAAACTCACTTACTTACTCACTTTTACTATTACTGTGTGCAGTCGAATTTTACGAGTTACCCTGTGTTTGCTATATGAGCTCCCAGGTTTCTATTTGCAAAATAAAAAAAATGTTATAAGTTATAAATAATACTAACAAAACGATATATTAATGTTATTGTACATGATGCCTCGTCGCTCGTCACACTAACTCATAATAATATTATGCATAATATATTTTATATAAATTTTTAGAATGAAAATGTTTGGTTCCGCTTTAAACAATAATATAATGGAAAAGAAAATAGAAGGCTCAAAGTTGAAAAGTCGTTGTGTGTTGGGCGTGTTGTATTTAATTTTAGTTTCTACAAATTTCGTGACAAAATTGTGCCTTGTTTGCATTTTCTTATACTCTTTCATGCTGCTCTGAATATTTTCTATCCCGTTGTTTAAGATATCTATTTCAATTAGATTTTTTAAATTTCTACGGTAGTTTTCTTTCAAGGCACCTAATAAAGGCAAGTTACCAAAGATTGGATAGATTAATTCTTTCTCCTTTTGCTGCATAATTCTCTATTTATGTATTTTCATACCTCAAAAGGTTTCATCGGTGATTTAGATTTTTGAGTAGTCCAGTTCATCCCTGATATCTACAAATACAAACTACAAAAAATGCCAAAAATTGGGATAATATGTGGAAGTCCAAAGGAATATCAGCCGTTTGATAGAGGTAAATACATATATCAAACGGCGGGCATTCCCTTGGCAACTCCCATATTATAATTTTTGTATTTTAAGTTGGAATAAAATTGTGAGAAAACGTTTTAGAGCTGTGTGAAAAATTCTTGTCATAATATGCACATTTCATTTATGGTGTAGACACATAATCTGCAAGAGCAAAAATGAAACGAAAGTACCAAGTGCAACTGAGTAAAAGCAATTTTACATTTTTCTCCAAGGTCTTAAAGTGTCACCAATTTTTCTCTATTAGTGGCTCTCAATTCTCTATACACGTACCGAGAACAAGATTAGCAAACAAGAGACAAAAAACTCCCCTTTCTCTGCGTTTGTGCTTTTCGGTGATCCACTAGTTGTTTCACGTTTCACTATACAGTACGATTCGACGACTCGTGACGCTCTTCATGATCATAACGTATATTTATTTACTTGTAGCTTGTAGAGAAAGAACCTTTGATTCAAACCAAAATGTTCTGCTCACAAGACAAGCAACGAACCTCTTCGATGCTTGCCTTGTGAGCAGGTTTTTTCCGAACCCACGCCATGTTTACAAATCTATTGAGATTCAAGAGTCAGATTATTAGAACGAACGGCGTTGAAACTAACCTCGTTCATGACATAAAGTGTGCGCACTGACCTTGGCTCCTATCGTTCTCCACATATTTTTGAGGTAAATGTAAGAGAATTTTAACGCCAAATTATAGGCAAATCTCGCGAGGGTTACTGTAAAAAACCGGCAAAGTTGACTATCAACAGTTACATTTTGCAGTTCGACATTAAAGTCGACAAAAACATCACCGGGAGAGTTTTTTTGTTGACAGTAAAACTGGCTTTTGTATCGCATGACCTGGATTTATCAGATTGTTTCATGTACGCTTAAGGGATTTGCTTTTAATTATACTTGAGTCATGTGGAAATTAACACAAAACTAAGTTTGACGAATTTTAAAACGCACAAAAAGTGCAAAGGAAAATCACTCACGTTCGAAATAAAGAAATGGATTTCGTTGGCTGCCCTTTAAATAAAAATAAATGTTATCAAATCTCATGAAATTTTCATCAGATTTGATAAGATTGACAATCGATGATGAGATTTTGATGCAATTTCCATGACAATTTATGAAAATCGTATCAACATTTCATCAAAGGTGATAAGATTTTCGATCAAAATCGTGTCAACATATCATGAGATGTTTTGATAATGTTTTTCTAAAAGGGTGTGCGGTATTTGAATCATCAGGTCGTTAAATTTTGTGCTTATTGTTTATGTGGTCAGCTCACATAATGTTGGCTTTTCATTTCCTTTGTTCTTCTTCTTTGATGAATCAAAGGATTTTGGCGTGCTTTGATTTCCTTTGATTGGTTTCCTTGTCCATTTCATTTCTATTTGGTGTTATAATGAGGAGACGTATTCTGTGCTTGCTCGTTAAAATTCCGCAAGTACATAATATTATACCTTAAAAGCTCAGTCTCAGGCCTGCTCTTAAAAAAAGCACCCACCTCAAATAGAACCCGATTTCTTCCATCCTGCTTAATGGAGAAGTTGACACACGGTCAATGCTCACTCAACAAAAAACTGGGCGTTTAATTGAGTTTTACGGTATTTATACACGTGCCTATATGAAAACTGTATGAAACTCTTTGATTATTTATGGAATACTTATCATATAGATACTCATAATTTCATCACTTCTAATCCATACGTTTCATCCGTGTTCATTATTAATTTTATTGCTTCCTTCTTTGAGCTCGTATAGAGTTACACACTTTCTACGTAGAATCGCAAAAAGTGTTAAACAAACAAACAAGTTTGTTTCATACATTATTCAAACATTATTTTTACGGTTCAGACTGGTTATAGTTTTGGTCTTCACTTGCTTCATTTATTTATTTGTCCGTTGATTTGCTTTTCACATCGGGCCTGCCTAACCATTCCGATTGCAATCAATTTCGGGGACCTATATAAAAGAGGAAATCAATTCATATTTTATATTATCATATAAATAATCATTATTAGTAATAACTTTGACATTTCTAGGGTCCTTGTGACAAACATTTCAAAATCGTATTCGTCAATCCTATTATTCGTACTACCTACATAATATTTTGCAGGGGGGGGGGGCAGTTTGAAAACTAAAATCAAAATGAGCAGCGTAGAAATTAAGTTTATGTTTCAATATTTTTGAAGGTCGAACACCTAAAACCCATTTAGAATTTAGACCAGGAACTTTGAATGTACAAGCTTCAGTTTTTTTATTCCATTCAATCCAATGGAATCAAAATCAAAGGGAGGAAGAGTAGAGAAAGAATCTAAAATGAAAGAAAAAACACAAGAGCCATGGCATTGAACGACCTTTCAGTTCCCATCTTCACTAAGTCGAAATGATTGGCAGAAGTGGAAAGTAAAAGACGAAGCAGTTATTTCCTAATACATACGGATATGGGGTAATAGTCTCGGAATTTTCTCCTTGACCTTTTCTTTCCCTCGATATAAATGAACATTCCATTCAAGTTCGGGGAGTGGACTAGGACTAGGAAAAATCATTCGGCTTTCATATACATATAATTACATATAACATGAGTAGTGGGGTAAGGAGAACTGCATGTATGAACTCACTCAAGCTACGGCCTGATCCTCAAATGACTTTGAGCAAATCCCTTGGAAATACATATGTAGGAATAATATGTAGTGGGTTGATGTCAACTGGAGAATGTCGATGAAAGATTTGATGAGCGTAAAACAGCATTCGTTCTTCGTACTCGTTGTACATGAGTTATGCTCAGCTGTATAATATATTATTATACAGATATAGCGTCATGGTAATAAACTATATTTTATGTAACTACCTATACATAAGGGCGGAGAAAATGCCAGATATCGGCGTCCATCGTCATCCTCGTATATTATTTCGCATTCGCTTAAAAACTGAAAGAAAAGCTACGAACTAATGACATTTTCTGGAAGTAAATGGTTTAGCACTCACTGTTTACATGCAAAACCTGAACTGTTTGCAGACAATGTCTACAAACTGTTTAGGTTTTGCATGTAAATTATAGTACAAACTAACTATGACTCAAGAAAAAGAAAACTAAATATTATAAGTATAAATTTTATTTTACATGAAATAATTAAGATTTTATGTTCTACAGAAGTACTTAAAAAGTAAAAATAATGAAAAATAATCAAAGCAAC
>JAQIVE010002266.1:0-20571 GCA_034698285.1 Sminthurinus bimaculatus | reverse complement strand
AGAGAATGAATAAATAGCGGTTTTACTGTATCCTAGAAATAATCTCCTTACTCTAAAGTTTCAAAATTTCAAAAACTCCCTTTCGAAAAACCGGTCAGAACACCGAGGAATTAATTGATTGTTTTTGCCGGTCGGAAATTTTGACTTTGAAAAACTGGGATTCGTTATGGGTACATACATAAAGAAGATGGCACAGGAACACGAAAAATAAACTTTACCGATATAATTTTCCATTCCCTCCCTTTTTTGCAGCACTTGGACGCCGTGTCATCGATACGCTGTCGAGTTCCGGTTGATTGTAAATGTAGGTCGAAAATGTCCCATAGTCTTCATTATTCATCTTCTCCTTCCTTACAGGGCAGGTGGCGTGGCGAACCCTGGAACCAGAAAAGAATTATGGCACTTTTTTTAAACGACCTCATTGCAAGAGCCGTCTCAATCTCTCTTTGCAGTATTCGACGCCACTCACTACATTTCCTGCGATATTGCAAAGAATGCCTACACATATGCAAAAACTCTGTCGAGAAAGGTTGCACCACTAGAAAAAATATCGTGAGTGGCGTCAAAACTTTGCAAATCGTACGGCATTATATTGAGGTGGATAATGCAAAGAATAAATTTGGAATTTCTCTTTGGGTTCACATTACGAATGGAAAGTTAACTGACCGGTGTACATTGTGAACGATAATTTAGCCCTCGCTTTTACCCTATAATATATATGTGTTCAATAAGTAATTGGAAAGTCAGAGACTGTTGGTAGGGTTTTCAATTTTTTGTTGGGGCAACAACCGTAATGCTGAATTGGGCTTACAGTACCAGCGGGGTCACCACCAGGTCAAAGGTCATAAAAAGACAAGCTCCAGAATGGAAGAAGTCGATGATTTTTTGGAGATGCCCACTTCATGCGTTATTTTAGGTTTTTTTTCAAAATATTCTGCAGATGTCAAAATTGAAAGTAGAGGAGGATATACATATATAGATCTGCTATAATGAGAAGTGAGGTGATAATCCTTCTGCATTTTCACTCCATAGTGTTTGCAGTACTCGACGCCGCTCACGACATTTTCTTAAATAATTCAACATTTCACAACCAGTAATGGATCTCTACATTACAACATTCAAGCACAAGAGAAAATGTCGTGAGTGGCGTCAAAATATTGCAGATCGTACGGAATGATATTGAGCGATTTTTAAAAGAAAGCGGGCGACTTCAAAAACCAAACCCGATTCAAATGTTTGGAAGGACGTGGGTGAATTTCAGAGTTTGGAATTTTACAAAAAGCGGGAAAATTAAAAAATGAAATTCTAGTGGATGTTTTAAAGGAAGCGGAAGAATTTAAAATCCAGTACCATTCGGAATGTTGAGAGAAAGCAGGCGAATTCATAATCCGAAAACAATTCAAATTTTGAGATAATGCAGGCGAATGCCAAAGCCAAATTTAATTATATTTTTAAGGGCGAATTCAAAATCCGTACCCAATCAAAGTTTTTGGAGATAGCAGGTGCAATAAAAAATCAAATTCTCGTGGATTTTTAACAAAAAGCGGACGAATTCGAAATCCGATTCGAATTTTTTAAAGAGAGCCGGAGAATTCAAACTCCAAATGCTACTGGTTTTTTATAAGAAAGCGGGAGATGTCAAAATCCGTACCCGCTTTAAAAGAGGGCGAATTAAAATTCCAAATATAGTGGATGTATAAGAAACAACATCCAGAAAAACTGCTGGCTCATTAGGTTTTCGTCGATTCAACACGGTCCGCTGAAAAAACACATATATCAAACAGGTAGGAACATTAGAAAGAATTCCAGGGTCGACAAAATTAGCCTTTCATGTACAATAACTTTCAAAGTACAAAAAAAAAATTTGAGCTTGGCCGTGGTTTACACGGCCGAGTGCCAATTTAAAAAAAATATTTGGAGCTCGGCTGTGGTTCGTGGTTCACACGGTCGAGCGCCGCAATCGACTTCCGTTGACAGATTTTAAAAAAGTCGCAAAATGTGGAAATAAAAGTTCGACCTACGCATTTTGACATATATGTATATAACTAATACTAAGGGTCAAATAAAAAAAATGTCAGGGTCAAAATCGTCTCAAAATGGATGTTTCTATGCGGTCTATGATTTTCAGGCGGAAAAACGAAAATCCCGCCAAACCGTAGAGGTTTGAAAATGGCGGGTTTTCAAACCCGCCCAGACGGCGTGTTTTTTGGAAATGCTCAAAACAAAAAACCCCGTCTACGCGGTCCCTCCTTTTATCTATTAGAATCCGTCGACAGAATTGAAAAAAGTTAAGAAATGAGGAAATGGCAGTGAAAACAAAATGGTGAAAAAGGGGTAAAAACGGTGTTTTTGAGCCCTTTGAATGTTAATTGTATGAGACCCTGATTTATTTCAAAGAAACTAAAAGAAGATGTTTGCTTAGCTTTAGGCCTAGTTTCATAATATACTACTAAAAATACAATTGTAAGTAATTATTTCACGGCTGGTCGATTCCTAAAAAAAAAGTTCAAATAATAAATATATATATTCAAAAATATTGTGAAATTGTCGGGAATTGAGAAATTGCATGAGATGAGCTACGAGATCCCAGAGAAATGTTGTTATTTAGAATTTGGAAACCAAATTTGGAAAGGGAATTATAAGATGAGGATGGCGATGACGTGAAAAAACGTGGCCAAAAGTAAATAATGTCAACAACATAAATATAATGTATGTATTTACCAATAAGGTACATATTACATAAAGTGTCGTGCTTTAGTATACAAATTTAGTATACAAATACAAAATATTATTGAAGCAATCTGTAAGTCATCACAAACGACATTCGATGAGCATTGTGTATAGTATATACATAGCGTGCTCTGAATTTTGAAATAGGCTAAATATGTATTTTGTATTCTGTACCCAATGGTGTTTTAAAGTCAACTCAGCAAAAAATGATACAGATAACAACTCGGTAATCACATTCATTGGCTTTTGGCTTTCCTCATTGACTGTAACATGTAAAATGTAAATAATATCTATATAAGTAAATGCATGTAAAATGTAAACCACTCTTTCATGTTTTCTCAAATTTAGACTGTCACTTCCTTTCGTCATATTACATTCGCGTATGTATATGTATAGCTCATAAAATTTTATTCCGAGTACTTGAGTAAACATAAACACTCACATATGCATCATACGTACTGACATTTGATTTAATTCAATCGCCATTATATAAGCGATGAATTAGTAACACAAAATTTTACTGGTTTAACCTTCCTTGTAAAAAACGTTTTAATTATATGCGGTCTTGTGTTTTGGTGATTTGGCATGCTTAGTTATCTAATTTACGAATAAAATACAATTTATGTATTCCATCCATACATATATGTAAGTAATAAGTAATACATACTGTTTACTGTTTGCTGTATTTTACATGTTCTTCGCACATCTGGCCTGGCATGATTGGACAGCGCTTCATCAAACTATATATATGTATGTACCAAAAAAATATGTATTGAACAGTAAACAGTGCGAAAAACACGAGAAGCTAAAATTGTTTGGATAGTTCACGAGTTTTTTATTCATACAGTGTAAATTAAAACGTTCAGTCAAAAGTCAAAGTAACAAAGAAGAGTAAAGTAGAGAAGAGAAGAGAAGAGAGAAGATCTATGTTTCAAGACTCAAGACTCAAGACAAAAGACACGGTCAGCATAATTTTGTCGAGAGAGATTATGATGTACCACTATATGTACTTACAATGTTATATGCATATAATGTGTTCATAACCATATAGTAAATATTTGTGCATTCATTAAATTTGTGTCATAATATGTACATGCAAATTACAGCTTGATCTTGACTTACAAATTCACAGAATGAGGAGAACGGGAATGGCAATGATAGACAGCAACAAAAATATACATGTGTAACAGCGTACAGTATTGTTCATGTATTATGATCATAATAATCATATGCATGAGTAGTCGCTTGCATTTTCTTGCCTATTCACTCTCAATCCACATAATATTCCTTTCATCGTATATCGTATAGAATATCTATGTACACATACACATTCTCTCACAAATCCTTAATGATAATAATAATTGAGATTATGTCAACGAAATAAGAACAGGGTGCACATTCAAAAATCATCAACACACAAGCACTCTCTCTCCCTCTCTCTCGTTGTTTCGTTCTTCCATATCAAAAAGTGCATGTTTGATGTTTGGTACTTGGTGTTCTCATTTTTTCACTCTTGATACACCATTCCAATGTGTATACAATTTGATGCGTTAGTTGTACTTTTTATACATTATTTTTATTAATGTCAGGGTAAGGACAAGCATTGATTGTTTGAGCTTTTGGCTTTTGGCGTATATGATGTAGTATTCAGCTTAAATATACATCCATTGATATTTACAAAATGCTCAAAAAAATCGAGGTACGCTTGCTTTTTTATTTGAACCTAAATAAAATGACCATCACAAACACAAGAAAACCAATCTAAATCAAATGGATGTAGAAATGACCAGCTCACAAATCAGCAAGAAACTAACAAAATAATCTACAACATATTCCCCTGATTGTGTGTTTTGGGTATTCCTCATAAAGGAAAATGATGATATGAATTGCTTTTACTAGTATTTATATGACTAATTCGTCCAAGTAGTTTTTTGCAGGTAAATATAATATATGTTACACGTACTTTACAATACTTTCATATATACACGCACCATGAATTTGGGTTTTGGGTTTAATTTCTCATGTGTTTTTGCTTTCCATTTTGTGTGTTTAATGTGTCTAGTTCTTTTATAAACAAAATGAGCAATTGTACATGTGTGTATATGTATTATGTATGTACTTGTAGACTATACATTAAAAGTAAAAAACAAAAGTACCTACATTTAAATACATACATATTTTATTCTATGTATAACTTCAAGTCTGCATACAAAGAACAAAGTATATGTATCTAATGGCTAAATACAAATTGAACGAACACAGTCAAATTTATCCCTCTGATATGCTGGTATTCCTTAGTTTTACCCTTTGTTTTTTATTCCCGTCTTTTTATTAAGTGAACCTATGTATGTATGTATATCATCAAGCTGTAAAATTGTTGCCCACATTTTAAGGTCTTATGTCTTGAGGTAAAGCGTAAGCTCATACGTAATAAAAAGGGAAGCAAAAAATATCCATTTAATTATATTGTAGAAAAAAAGTATCGTGACGAATTTTTTTCCACACACATGCATACACACTCACATTCAGACAAAATACAAAAAGGCAGACAGATATTTAGCCAAAAAACTACACTACACAAATAAGTACGTTTGTGTATGAGTATATTTTCAGTATTTTCCATCCGTCTACAATACATATGCATACTTACACGGAAAGTAGTAAAAGCGTATTATAGAATGAATGAAAAGGTACGAAATTCAAGCAGTAGCAAAAACAACTTGACAGTCACAGTCTCGGTGTGTAGTAATAGTATTCTAGGCGTAATAATAATAATAACAATAATAATATTAAAGTGCGCAAATTCTATGGGAGAAGGAATGATAAAAGGTGATACCGTCAACATGCAGCAAAGGATTAGGTAGATACTGGATACATACGGCCATTGACTCATTATATTGTACATGTATTTTATATTTTATGTAATACAATCATATAAACCTACTACTAATACTATCCATCAGCACAACACAACACGACTTCCACGATGTCATTACACACACAGGTATTAGGTATTATCATATAGTTCATATAGGATTTTGAGATTACATTATGAATAAGGGAGTCTGGGTAAAAAGAAGACAAAAAAGCACTGGCTAAGACAAAAAATATCAAGTTTACCACTTTCCATGACTGGCGCTTTCTTTGACCCGGCCCTTTAAATAGCCACTCTAACTTTCCTCTGGATAAAGCTCAAATCAGTGGAAAAATTGCCATACAATATTTTATACACGCCTAATGAGGTAATACAAGGTAGTTATCCTGGTAGGAAGATGCCCTAGAAAAGACCGATTTTCAGATCACGGTTCAACGATGTAAAGGAAGGATTTTATTATGTGGCTTTCAGACCATTTGGGCAAAGTTTCAAGCGTTCCAGTTTCAGTCAGAAGTCCTCTCTTGTCCATTTTGCCAAAGCTCCCATATTCTTTAGTGTACATCTATATACTTTCTTTATATATAGCCATGTATATTACCTAGGGCGAATCAAATCAAATTGTGTGTATGTTTGTGTGTGTATATGCTTTGTACCAAAATAAATGTACAGATATGCATAAGTCCATATAGCGTATGCATACCTAATAATAATAATAATAGATAGTCCTTAAATAAAACGTTTGATAACACTCTGACTGCTTGGAAGTTGTGATGTCGGTGGTGGGTGCAGGCAGACTATATTGAATTGTACATATGTATGTATGTGTAAGAAGAACTAGGCAGGAGCTAAAATTATCACCGGTTGTAAAATGATGTGTGCACACATCACACAACTATACTTAGAGATTTATTTCATATGTATCATACGTATTTATACATGTATGTATGTATGTATGTATACTGAAAGGTTCTTTGCTTTCTTGCTTGAGAGAAACTACACGGCACGGCATGAGGAGTAAAAGAAAGGAGACGTTTTCTTATGGTATTATATAGGCATGTGTATACATTTTACAATATAAAATATTATGTATGAGAGTTTTTTCTATCCAGTAGTTGTAGGTTGTAAAACGTTTTCGTAAAAACTTCTAGAGAGAGAAAGAGAAAGAACCAAGTCGGAGCTTTGTAAAAAAAAGTTAAAGGGACTTTTAGATGCCATGTTGTGAATAGAGTATTAGGTTTTTATTCATGTAGATAGGTATATATTATATATGCATTTTATACATACTGTATGTTACACGACAGACTGTATATTTTAACTAGCTAGTCTAGTTGAGTTTAGGTTGCGTATTACAGGGAGGAGGCAATATAGTTACACAGACGACACACGCTGAAGACAGATCATAGTCCTCAGGAGTTTCAGAACCATAGCATAACAAAAAGCAAATCAATGTCCTAGACACCTTGACTTGACCTTTTTTCGAGGCTTTTAACGTCGACTTCCATGTATAATACATACAGACATCCGTAAGTATGTATGTATGTATATGCATGCTGAATGCTGATTCGTACTTACTTACTACACAGTGCAGTCGTGCTGCACAATATCTCTCTTCCTCTCTTTTTCTCTTTGTGTACATTATGTACGCAGATTCACCCTGTCTGTTCACTCCTTATTTTGTGACTATGGCTACATGGCTTTGGTATTATGTATTATGTACTACACTATACCTACGATCTATGTAAAATACCATATGGAATGAAGAAATGAGAAGCCGTCTTTTCCGTTTTCCTTTCTACACAACCACATTATTATACATATACATAACATCCAATTCGCTACATTATGATAATACACATAATATTTTTGTGTCCTGTTTTAACCGTCTATGTATTAGTTGACCCTTCTCATATATATACATAAATTCATGATAATCCGCCGGTATTTATACAAGGTACAAGGCAGGCAAATTATGGACATAAAATTGTAGACACACTGAAATACAGTCGATAATATAACAATCATCCCCATTTATATTATTTAAATTTGTTTACCTCCAAGTTTATGTGCTCGCATGTACACTTTGTGTATGTTTCTGTAGTATACTGTGGAATTCAGTAGAATAATATGGAAGGAATCACAACATAGTCTGGTTATCATCATCATCATTATTATGGCATATTATGGTATGTTCTGCTGAGCAAATGATGTGAAAATACGCAGTATGTATGATCGTGTAATGGTCATGAGAAGTAGGAGGAGGACAAAGTAGGAGGTTGATGATAATGACCCTACAAGTATGTGTCTGTGTTTCTATATACATGTGTGTGATCATCACACTTTGCATATATTCCATGTACTGTTCAGTGAGCAAATACAAATGACTGTTTAGATATTACGTGTATGCACGTCTACAGCTCACATATGTATTCATGAAAACAGTACAAATACAACAGGGAAATGTCCCTACAGAATATGACCATCATCATCGTCGTCATACCTTTAATCAGCAACACAAACGCACTTTAGGTATACCTATATAATGTATTTAGTCTAGAATAAGCTGCTGTCTACAAAGTCTGTGTATGTATCATGCAGTTTTTACCATAAAAGGTAAAAAACACGTTATAAAAAAACTTTGTTTTTGTTGACAAAGGCTAGAGCAAATTTAGTAAAAATCGGTTCTTATATAAGCATGAAATGAAACGGATGAGCTCGGCAGACTTTCAGGGATATGTATAGTTATATAAATGGATCACGCGGATTATTAATACAGGTTCTCATTATGTACTTAAAGTTAATTCCTTTTCTTATTACCTATTACCTATGTATGTATTTGTTTTCCTTTTCCTTGTCGTCACTCCATAACTAATTTGAGGCTATGTAAATAAATAAAAGTGTACGGTAACCTGCTGTACACAAACACGTACCTACTTTGTATTTTACTAAAACACTTGAGCTAAATCAATGTGAGATGTGAGGATGTGGTAAATTTAACACATAATATATTCTGCATCATTAATTTATCTGCTTGTAATTATGTATAATATGTGATTGATATATGCATTTTCAGTAGAATTATAACATCAGTTTCTATATGTATGTTTGTATACGAGTACTGTGAAAAATCAATGTTATGATGTGATGAATACTTTTGCTTGTTGCCTGACTAGCTTCCATGCAAATACTGTGTAAATGTTTTTATATTATATACGAATATACATGTATAATGTATATACTTATTATCTGCTTACTTACATACTTTGAAATTAAAGCTCGATATGATCTGCTATACACGTTTTTCTTGTCCTGTCAAACTACGAAATGTTAAACTTTTGACTTTCATTTAAACTTTAAACTCTGGCAACTTTGAAGCATGTATTGATTTTATAATTAGACTGAAGAACACTCACGTAGGCACAATCACAACTATGTACATTATAGCTCCATATCCATGTCATCTAGTTTTTGCAGTTAGTGAGTAAAAATCATATGCATTATATTTTATTAGAAGGAGAATAACAGTCAATAACAATAATAAACACTTTGTTATTCACACGTTATATGCTGTTCTAAAACGTTGATGTGTCATGTCGTTTGAGGTTGTTTTTTTACATTTAAATGTACAAATGCATTAATAAATTTATTACAACATGCTAGTATTAAGCTAGTAGCACGTTGTGCATGCCAAATCGTTTGTAGTATATGTATGTACGTACCTTTCCCTATTAATCTTTTAAGTTTTGTATAGTCTGTGGATACGATATGTACATGCATGCATAAAATATGGTAGATTAATTTGACGCTGGAGAAAAGTAGATAAATACACACAGCTAGAGCGAAATATATAAGTACGTACACGCGTGTGATGCTCATTTGTTGTTAAAAATTGCTCCTTTATTTGTCAACAGTGGCCAGCAGATTATACTGGGTTTGCTCGTAGCCAGCTTACAAGTGCATTGGGAGGAAAATAAGATAACTCGGGTATTATCGTTTATAGTATAGTAAGTATTAGATAATTTGATAATTGTATAGTCTAGTTTATTGCTATGTGTTAAGCAGATGTGTACTATGCTTGATTTGTCCGATAAGAAAAATTATATGAAAATACAAACATAAAACATACTAACTCACATGTACGTACATGATAGCTAATTAAACCTATGACGATATTGTGAGTTCATACTAGGAATAATATGTCAAAGCAGTTCGGAATACAGATGTAAGACATTGTACGTAGTTTATAGTTAAACTATAAATAAATAGCACATGTTTGACAAATAAACAAAAATTCATGTGTATGGATCAAAGGCTGATAAAATTTAGACCTTAAGAACAAGCTCACTTGTATAGGACAGGTTCTCTAGTTATCTCTCATTTGATACAGTACAATACTATTTTATCATGTTGTTCCTTGACATGCGTTTATAAATATATATTTTATTTTATACGATGCACGATGCATGAATGCATGTGTGTAATATGTGATACAATGATGATGGTAGATTTTATCTAATGATGTGATGTACACTGGCCACTATTGCTCTTAATTTTCGGTTTCAACTGGAATTCGCCAGATTTCCTCTCCTTTTTTTACTTCCCTTGATAATTTCATACAAACATTGTGTACTAATTTACTGCAACCATGCTTGTGCATGGGGTTCAAATCAGATCTGTGCCCAGCATTTCGGGATCTCATGCCGTTTACAGATTCGGTCAAATGTTACCACAGATACCTCTGACCTTAAAATGCCAAATCCTTGAAGTCCAAACAAAATACTGGTTATTGGTTATGTAGCCATCGGGATGGGTTATAAAACATATACTAAAGGTCGGTAAATTACAATAGTAACATTAGTGACCTATGACCCTCAGGAGGTCAAATATGTATAGGTTTCAGACTTACAAAGTTGGTCTTGAGGTGACGATTAAGGGAAAAGAACGGTCGGGAAAGGTCTAGTTGTATATCCGTGTACTTAAAGTATCAAAGTGTGCACAGGGCATATATACATAAGTAATATGTAGATAGTGAACAGAGAGAAAGTATGACGATAATAATAATAAATTTATTTGTTTTTCAAAATGGATTAAATTGTCAAATCCTATTGGGTTCAAGTAACAAGTAATAAGTGATAAAACGATAAAATCAAACACATAAAAAGCCGAGTCAACAAAATTTATCTCATATGAAAAATCATTGTCTACACGTAATACTCACTTAAATGTATTTTGTATTTGATAATGTGTAATGTTTGTATGAGGCTATACAATAATAACCATGTGGCTAATGATTCATTAAGATCGTTAAAAATATTTCTGTTGTTGTTGTTTGTCACTTGTCACCAGATAGAACTTTGTGTATGTACATAATACATAATACATATTATGTGTGTATACATACGCCTAGAAATATGAACAATAGAAAACAACAACAGCTTTTTTGTGCACGCATTTTTGAAAGGACGATTGCAAAGCAACATAAAATTAGTGAAAATAATCAATAAAATTGTAATTTCATCAGAAATCTATCCTTTTAGTTCAAGTTTGATGTCAGTACACGTATACCGTATACTGATACTGAATCAATATTGAAAACCAGGTTCAAATGACATCGAAATTTTTATATGTAAACCTTGTACACATGTCAATATGTTTTCTTGCCGGATCTAAGAAATCTTTTCCTGTAACAAAGGTTGATTTCAGGGTAAGGAATTAAATATGTTGTATTTTATGAAAACAAAATAATGAGATAAAAAAGTGCATATCGCATGAAATACGATAAGAATTGAGGAGACAGCGGGCGAGAAAAACCAACAGTATTGTACATTGTGCAGTGTACAGGGACATTTTATTATCTAGTTTCCTGTGTACTCTCAATTAAAATTACATATTGAGTTTCCACACGCATACATACATCATGTATAGAACTGTGCTCAGTGCTCAGGTTACTCATCGCGGTTGGCACTAGATAATGACAAATACCTGGAAAAACATGCCTATAGCTGCTTAAAATCACATGTCATCATTATCATTCTAGCTCAACAAACTTCTAGGAATTTAACAATAGCTAAAAATTAGATTTTACGCTCTTGATACAGATTTGTTGTACGTTTTACACTTACATTTTATAGGTTGCCTAGTTTATAAGATTTGAATACACTATTTATGCACAGGGAAGCTTACAATAAGACCTTGAACGCGAAAATATTGAGAAAAAATATATATGAGTCAAACGGGGACTGAAAAATGGCGCATCTTTGTTTATGCTTTGGAACCCAAAGAGAAAAACCCTGCCTCAAAACGAAACTGTGAATATGGAATACACACACATGTATAGATACTCACTACTCACAAAAACATAACATGAAAAAGGTCGATCCATACACTTTACACTTATTATATGTTTTGAAAGGGTTCAAAACAAAAATACAATGGAATATGGAATATAGAATGAACTTAGGATGAACTACACTATATCTACTACTTGGAAAAACTTCATTCGATGACGGTCAAACCGACTGAAGTCCTCGTGGAACTTTTTTGAAAAACAAGTTCCATAATAAAAGTAATAACAATAACAAAATACCAGAGGCAGGTAGTAGGCATTCCTGATGTTCTCGGATGCTCTCCCTTTTACCAAAAGTATATTCCAGAAATTCCGAAAACCCTTGTGGCTATATATGCAATACACACTATTACTAATTCTTGAACCTGTCGTCCTCTCAAAACTTTCCGACGTTTGCTTTGTGGGTATTGAGTATGTATATGTATTATGTATGTATCTATGTTTAAGTAATATTTTAACCATTTACATATTTAGTTGTTTCCCAGGTTTAAAAGCTAAATATTGCATATTTGTTTGGAAAAATATTGTTTATTTATAAGTCTCATATCGTGTTTACATGTACTGTGTAACAAAAATAAAATGATGAAAATATCACTAATATTATTGTGATGTCTGGGATGCATCGCCACTATCCACCAGACACGAAACTTATACAAACGCGTAAGTATAGTGTTGAATTTTTTGTATTCCCTAGTTTTTATGTAAACATACCGTCTATGTACAGTATTAGTAATGCAGAATGGTAGTATAATTTTATAATATTATCATGATTGCACCTATAAAATAATAATAAGTACATATGAAAGTACTTTCGTGTTTTTTCAGTACACACAAGAGCGCGGCCACTCACTCCCAAATAGCCTTTATTTATAATAATATGCACACGAGTTTTCAACACATGGAATTTTTCAAGGAAACTAACATTTTGACATTTCAGCTTTTTATCACTTGTTATATATTATATGCATTTGTATTGATCAAGAAAAAACTACTGATATAATAACACACAAACAAACCCAAGTATACATATACGGCATGTATGTAAAGTTAAAAATGCCTTTCCTTATTGCATATACACACAGAAGATAGAACACCATTTGTGTGAAGATTGTCGTCCAATGTTAAGGACAAATGGACCTTATTACTTTTCTAGTACCTGTATGCAAGTTAAAGTAACATGACACACACGCATATTATAATGGATGCTAAAATATAATTGTAGAAAAGTTGTGCGTATATGTGTAACATGATATATTCATGGATCATCATCATAATATATGTCTGAATATTGAAATGTTCCATCAATATACATGATCACAAATCTAGGCAAAAATAAGAAATAACAACTGGAACTGTAAACTGTACATAAATACTATGATTTCTTTTCTGGCCCAAACTATGCCTAATTGCGATACCTTTTGAAAGAAAACAGATCAATCGAAATGGAAAGAATAACTGAAAATAGACCAAAATAAAGAGGCTATTGAGCAAAATCAAAGAGGAAGAAGTGAAGTAAGCCTATCCCTTTTTGTAAAATAAAATACGAGCTAAGCATATTGTCCACGTACTTATACATATACTTACAAAAGAATATTATGCATAATAAACCCTCCCTCCCCCCAAAAAAAGGAAACAGGGCGAGTGGGGAAACCCCAAGAAAACCAATAACAAGAAGAAATTTTTCTACATATTTCATAGTTTTCATGTATTTTACATATTGGTAAACAGTACACATAAAAGTATCAACTGTTGTAAATATTTTCAAAAATGAACTGCATTTGATGGTTGGGGTCAAATGTACGATGCATTGTTATTGTTTATTTTAGCGATCGATGTCATGCACGGTATATCTTCATCATATACACAATCTCTACACTTTACACTTCGTGATACTGTATTTTGAGAGCATACTATGCTTATTATGTGTTTAAATGAGGAAATGAATTTTTCCTACTGTATAATATAATGTATTATAATATGCGACAGAAAAATATTGAATGTAACTATATACCTATACATACAATATTATACATCATGGTTTTGATAAAAGTAAAGGTAGTTAATAAAAGTGTATATTATTATATTATACACATAAAATGGAACTTGAATGCATATACATATTATAATATACCCAAATATTTTATCATGACTATCAGCATCGCGGCCTATACACTATACACATCATCATAACAATACTACAATAATATTATGGATATAAACTAGTTGTTGGTCTGTTGTGTGTACCACAGAGCAGAGCATTTACTATCGTAGAGTCATCATCATCACCATTGTTATTCTGCCTATGGCATTTTGGAAAAGAATTAAATGTTGTTGTTGTTGTTTTGGATTAAATAATCCCTTCCTTCTTTCCTCCACCACCACCACCATTTTGTTTTGTCGGAGATGGAGAGACAACACATAATGTATATGTAGTTAGTTTAGTAGTTATGTGAGTATAGATGGATATAACTATATAATAATTATTATAGCTATTATGTGATCCTAGGTTCTTGGCCTTTTGATGAATGAAAAAGCAGAATTGTTTACGTAGGTATGTATATGTAGGAAAGTAAGTACAGAGAGAGAGAGAGAAAATATTTGTGTTTCGGGGGTCGGCTGCTTAGACTTTAGGGACTCGTTTGGTTGGATTTGGCTACTTTAACCATAATACTTATTCTTTTTTGTCATCATTGACAAAAATCATCCCTTTGTTTAAAATTATTTATTTGAAATATGATAAAATGATCCCAGATATTTAGAATTCTAGAGTTTTTAATAAAAATTCATCACAAGTGACCTCAGGTGATCTGACCTTTTACGAAAAATCTAAAATAAAAATGCAGATGTTTAAACTAGTCAGCGGAGTTTACAAGACTTGTGAGACAGACTCTCGTACCATTTCTTGTACCTTACGTATCGTAAGACTCTCTACAATTGATACGCGGATTTAATTTCAATCAAATCATCCAGAAAGATCATAAATTGTGGGTTTAGAGATGGTTGCCGTCCTTAAAATGCTGGACATTTTTGGTCTAAAACAAAAAGTACATACATGCAATATTATGTATTCAATGTTTAAAAAGAAATGTGCGATAATTTAGCAGACTAACCGGTCGCTCGGTGCTATGCGTTTTGCCTTATGGGTATAGCGCTCAAAACGTATAATAAACGTAGTCTAAAGTCGAGAAAGACTACTGTTCACTCAAAAATTGATCGTGCTGTCTGGCCCATGTTAAATGGTAAAGAGGCTAAACGATTCTGAGGCTCTAGAGCCTGAACAATTTTTGAGAGTAGTGTATATTTCCCCTCCTCTTTTCACTACCACCACACCAAAACAAAACGTGGAATACACACACCAAACTTGTTTACAAACGAATGTCGTTTTTACATTCAGTTCCATTGATTGTCTCACAGGCTCAACACACTGTGTGAGACCATTTTACATCTCTGCTCAACATACACTGTTTTTTTTGAGTATCCTCCATTGCATTGAGCGAGAGATTCATCAACATCATCATAATCATTATTTTATGATTGATCGATATATATAAAAAAAAACAAAACAAAGGGAAAGGACAACGTGACAATTTTGTGTATTGCCTGTGTTTAACCATCATAATCAAGATATAAAAAAATTGTCATCATTAGTATCGACTACACTTTAGAAAATAAAGGTAGTGTCGTGTGGACCGCGTGCAGGTGTTTTAAAAAATAAATAAATAAGTAATTGTTAAATCATACCTCTATTTATTTTATATTGCGAGAAAATCTCCTGTTGTCTCCAGTTTAATATAAAGGGATTACTATTAATACAATAATTACATTGTGTAACAAGTTATTTTGTGCGGAAGGAACAGAATCAATTTAAAATACACTAAAAAGGATATTTGATAAAAACATATAAAATCAAATTCCTCAAGTTTTAAACAAAAAACAAGACCACAATAACAACGACTTGAACCATCAACTACTAAAACCTACAAAACAAAAGTTACAATAACAAATAACAAGAACGGATACAACGTGTTTTCCATAAGAGATAATAAAAACAAAATCCATCTTCTACACATATTCAAAAGATAATCCTCTCTCTTCTTCTTCATCTTGAGCTTGGAGTGATTGTTCAACATTCTTGAATATATTCATTGTTGTTGCGGCTGCTGAAAAGTTACCAGTTTGTTGTTTTGTTACTTAAACCTGAGTCTGGTCTGAATTTTTTGTGAAGAAAAAAAAAAACCTGTGTGGTATAATACATAAAGCTGTGGAAAATAACTCGTCATTCAACCTCAGTTGACTTGGACTCAAGAGTGACTATTGTTTTTCAAGCTCATCATCATCAAATAATTCTTGTTGTTGTTTTCATAGTTGTGGAAATAATAATAATAACACTACACCCTCTTACCGTTTGAAAACTGATGATACACACAGGTGTACATAAAGGTTAAAGGATTACAATTGATCAAACTCCATCAAATTATTGTAGACTGAACCCTGTAACACTGTAACACAGATTCAAATTATATGCATACAAAGTTTGTGAACAGCATTAAAAATAAATCCTCACAAAGTAAAGTGAAGTTACAATAATCAGTTCCAAATTGAATGAAAGAGAGAATCGCATAAAAGTATATTACACGAAGAATTTTTGAAGCATCTTCTAGTTTGAACAAACAGACCGACGGACGATTCTTTTCCCGACGTCTCTCTCTACATTTTTTTTTTGTTCAACGGAAATTTACAAGACGAACAGGCTTCGTTTGCTTTGGTGCAGTAGTCGGATTCGCTTTATTCTTTTTCCTTCTTGCAAAGGGAGAAACTGAAAGAAGAACGTATAGCGAATGCTGGTGAGTCTCTCTCCGTTATTGATTTCTAGTGCGATCTAGTTTTCGGCAACTACTGGGTTCTGCCAGTATATATATGTAATATGTATATTGTACCTATAGATCTGAGGATGTAAAACACACAAGTATGCGTATTTACACACTACACACAGTATTATTAGTCGTATTGTTACTACACAATAATACGACTATAATAATATCATGTACAATACTGTGGTACACATGTATGTGAATATTATGTATGTATGTATGCATTAATGCCAAGCTATCTGTTTTAGACACCTGTATTACATTAACAGCCTAATATCAATAATAGTAGCATTATCATTATTAACAAACTTTGAACTCATAAAAGTAGAATTTTCTAAAATGGGAGAGGAGGACAAGATGAATGCCTTCCAAATCTAATATTATGCCTTATGCTCCTTTTACTTATGATTTCACATTGCAGTCTGGATTGTATGTAGCATGTATACATATGACAAAATAGTCGGAGCAAAACTAAACTTTGACTAGCTAAATATAATTAACATGCATGGCACTACTCATGTACATATTGTGGTAATTAGCTAGTTTCCTCCATTACACCTATATACATAGAATATAGATGTAAACTCTATGTATAGATACATAGTATTAGTATGTATTACATACACACTACACACACAGTGTAGTTAAGTGTAGTTGTTAGTAAACATATTAGCAACATTTGGTGAAAAACAGATTCTACTTCTTGTACATATCGCTTGAATATTTAAAGGTTTCCTATAAACTATCATCAACATAATATATTATACCGTACTACAAATGATACATATATGTAATATTATCTTCAAAATTCATAACATTACATATTTCCATGTATTTACTCGTGTATTTTCAACTGAAAATTAAATGAACTATTTTCCTTTCATCCTCCTCCTCCTCACTTTTCACATTATGTGACATTCCCTTTTAATATCATTACAGCATATTTCGTAGAAGTGTCTTACGTTCTAAATTTCGATATTATTATAACAACTAATTGTTTCAAAAATAAATTGGCAGGATACAAAGTAAAAATGAATGCAAAGAAATTACAGCAAGCCATATTTATACATAATATATGATGTATGTAGAGGGCAGAGACTATATAAGGTCCATGAAACCGACATTCAAACCCATTTTTAGATTTAAAGGGTAATAGATAGTATATAATAATATATATTATGATATTATTATACTTTCCTTTTCCCAAATAGTATTATTTAAAAAAGAAAAAATAGATCTTCGTTATAAATATATTCCCCCTTTTTCTTTTTTTGCCTTCTTTCTCTCTCTTGATCCATCCATAAGGCCATGATCTTCACATGAGAGATTCTATATATAAAATAGACTGCTACTGCGTACAAAGACGAATACGAATGTTATTATACTTACTTGTATGTAGACGTAGACATTGGTACTCGACACAGGGCACACATATCGCATATATAGAAATAAATGTGTTATTATGCCTCGTGCCTCGGTCTTGCATCAGCCTCTCCTTTACCCTTGAAAATTCCTGTGCATGGCAAGGTTTGTTTGGTCATGGAACCCGGACAGGAAAGGAAAAAGAGAGCATAAGGCTACTATACATGCTGCTGCTGCTAAGAAATCAATGAGGTTCTGGGGTATGTACACATGTCATGTACATATTATACACATATTATGTGTGTGTTGTTGTGTGCGATGCCCCTGCAAGTTCTACCTTCTACCTGGCCTGGAAGTTACTATGACTACTTTTTGCTGTGGTTTGATCTCCTTTCTCTCAAAGTTCTCCTTTTATATAATATTTTATTCCTTCTTCCATACACTTCTCTCTCTCTCTCTCTCTCTCTCTCTCTCTCTTCAGCCTACATTGATGTTTTAAAATAATACACATCACATCATGTATGTACAATGTACATAGACCCTGGTTCTCATCTTATGATATATAGAAAATTCTATTATAAAAATAAAGTGAAAATATTACATAATATATTCTGGAGAAATGGTCCTCGAGGAAAGGTAAAAGAAGCCATAATGAGGCAGCTCATGTAAGTACATATTCGAGGAAATACATTTTGTAGGGTAAAAGACACAACACATACTCATACATAATATGCAACCAAAGGTGAAATGTCTAAAGAAAAGATACTTTGCTCTATATATTTCATGTTATAATATATCTTTCAATTTTATTTATTCTTCAATTCTTGTGTTATCACTTCATTTCATTTACATTTGTGTAGTTCTTTCTCGTTCCTTCTTTTATGTGAGAAAACAAGGTGGACTGGATCATGACATGACATGAAAAGGGTCTAAACTAGGTAGTATACATATCGGCGTATAGAATAGGACATAGAAATAGGTAGGTAAACGCAGTATACAAGTACATAGTGCATACATCACTATGTATTATTTTTTTTGGAGATAGCATATAGCATATGGCTTATACGACGGAGTAGTGATCGTGATTACCCATCATCATTGTCACCCTCATTAATGCATACATATGTACATACATACGTACCCAATGTACAATAACAAAAATGACTTTGAGTATTAAAGTGTTTTACATATAATGCTACATAGTAGACTAAATCTTCTGTATAATATGTTGTATTAACGGTTATAATAATATGCCTTTGTTTAATGTTTTTGTTATTCACAGAAAGAAGGAATTGCATCAGCCCCAAGTTTTCTCTCGTCCGAGACCGTCGAAAACTAGAGTGAGAAGAAAAAAAAGGCCAGGATTTTTCTTTTTGGAGGAGCAGCGAGGACAAAAGGAAGCAGACTATAGAGGAGTCAAAACGCAAGGAAGAATGCCTGGGAAGCAAGACCCAGAATATTTCCCTATAAATTATAATATGAGTGGACTTGGAAGTTTTTTTGGTGTTGGAGTTGGTATGAGTCGAGCGGGACCAAGTCCTTTGTTGACCCCTTGTGGGTCCTACGGTTCATCACATCATGGGAAATTTGAATTTGAACCAAATATGAGTTTTAATGTGTCCATTCCACCGGTGAACAGTGAAGAGGATGAGGAGAGTACAGACGACGAGGAAAATGAAACGTCTTCCATGACTGGTTCTGACATCGATGTTGATATGGATACTTTAGTTTTAAATATCCGAAAAAAACTAAAAATGAGTCCAAAATTCGGTCATCACCACCACCATCATCATCAGCGTCACCATAGTCGTCGCCATTCAGCCCAATTACAACAATCCAACGATGACTTTCTTTGGACAGATTCTCCAGACAGTGATCATGATGATGATGATGACCATGATCATCATACTATAATGGATCCAACGACTAGTGATAATAATTGTATTGGACTTGGAGCAGTAGTAAGTAGTAGCAATTCAATGATGAGCAGTAACAATCTTATTAGTAATACCAGTAACAATAGTAGTAGTAACAATATGAATAGTAATAGTAGTAATAGCAATAGTGGTAATAATAGCAATTCATCGGTGAGAAGGTGTAGTAGAAATCACCATTCCTACTCTCACTCTTCTTCGCAATGGAGACCTTCAAATGTTCAATCAATTAGTCATAATCGTCACATAATCAATGGACGAATTCAGAAAAATCATCATCATACTCAACCTCAATGGTGGACAAGACCCCATGGAAAAAAGTGTTCAGACAGTAACAACTCGGCATCCGTTTCTTTACTTCAAGAGTTAATATCATCAGGCTCCCTAATAAATGAAGCTGTACGGAGGCTTAAACAGAAAAATTGCTTCTCATCAATTAGTGCCAATTCAAACTCC
>JAQIVE010002265.1:0-20573 GCA_034698285.1 Sminthurinus bimaculatus | reverse complement strand
TCTAATTTTTTGTACAAAGAGTTGCTATAGTAACCTCATGTAAAAAAATTTAGAGTTATCGATTATCAAAAAAACGGTCCATATAATACATGTAAGGTTTGTAAGGGGTTTAAGGTACCAACTCGCCGTATATTAGGTATGTTGCTCAGTTTCTTTCAATATTGTTAAAAATAAATGTAACATGTGCATTGCACATTGTGCATGAATGATGAACGATAGATATAATATTTTGTAAAATGAAGGTAATTAGATCTTGTGTGCACATACCCCGATGTGGAGCGTGAGACATTTGACTATATTCCATTTTAATATCTTGACTGGTGGTGGTGGTGTTGTTATTTGACTCCGATAATTCTTTTTTCGTCGGCCTAAATCTCTTGGCCAACTGCTGTGATTGGGCGTGATCTTTTTCAACCTGTAAAATTGAAAAACAATTTAGAATATTATGTAAATAAACTATTTTCATTGTACATATAACATGATGTACATTATCATTATGACGTGCTTCCACGAAGCCTTTTTAATCATTAAAACTTTACCTGTGAGATTTCTTTATTAGTATTATCGGTATTAAAGGACTCTGTTTCTCCAAGTCTTAAAACTACTGAATTTGAAGGGACTTGAACCTCATTTTCAATATCATGAATAGATTTATTAGTTTCTGTAACAGTAATGGAAGTATCAGTACAAGTAGTAGTGAATTGACTAGTAGTAATGATGTTGGCATTTTCAGAATTAAACTCCTCCATATATTTTAATCGTTTTTTGAGTGGAGCATCTTCATCCTCCTTGTCTTGAACTTTCTCAGGATCTTCATTTAAAATCATTGCTTCTGCTTCATTATCAAATCTTTTAGATTCATCTTGATTGCGTTTGTGAATTCGATTAGTTATATTTTGCATTTGTAGTTGGTTATCACAGTTAATCACACTGGACGTTTGGTCGTTGTCAGTTGGAATACTGACAGTATCCATTTTCCCGGTATGCAAAAAGTCGTTAACTTTATTATAGTTTATAACATGTAATGATGTAAATGTTACTTAATCGCGTCCTTATATTTAATAGATTAATTTAAGTAAGTAAGAGATATTTTTTGTTAAAAGTAGGATTCCGTGGATACACGATACACTATAACTTTATAAATAACGCTTTCCATTTCTAGTAGTTCAAGTCCTCATTTTAGCACGTTAGAACAAATGACAGTAATTAAATAACATCAAACGTTTTCCTTTCCTTTATCACTTTACTGTCACTTTACTATTTATAATTTATAAAATTATAAGATCAAATTAAAATAGTTTTATCTTCGATTGTATCCGTTGTTTAGACACATTTGTGAGATAATTTATGATTCCTATCCATTCAGGTATTCTTAGATTCTGAGGTATTCGTATGTAAAGTTTCCCGCCCTCCATTTATTACATTATAAAAATATAAGTTAAAATACGCCTGTAATTTTAATCAACCTAGAGGTTTGAAACTTACAGGATAAGTACATAGTTCTTGAATCCATTTACATAGTGGAATAAGTAAAAAAAGTGAAAATACCTTAAAGGGTATAACTCATGCGCTGGGTCACATTTTTAGAGATGATCGGTGCCAAATATTTTTAAATGTACCAGTTTGAAAAAGCAAAACGCAGATGGTATTAAAATGTTCTTCTTGTTTGGCGAACTTGATGTGCGACGCTGTAGCCGCCATTGGTTTTTTTATAAAATATTTAATTACTTAAATTCTGCATATAAAAATACAATGATAATACTGCATGAGCGGTGGACGACAGAACACGGCGGAAGACGAGTACAAAATTAAATACATATTATTTATATCTGACAATTTCATATTTCATATGTATTATAATTGTAGTATTGGCAATTGAAGTATTGGTGAATGATTTTTATCATTTACTTGTTATATAATTAGCTATAAAACACACAAAGTTAATTCAAGTTCAATTATACTGTGAATACTTGTTATAATAAAACAAGTTGTTATTGTTTCGTTGGAAAAGGCAGAAAATTAAAAATTACAAAAACGAAAATTTTGTGTACAAAAATATTATGATGGTTTACATTGTTATTCTCTCAAAAGCCTTAAATTGTTTCTAAACTGTCTTTAACCATCTAAACTATACGTGTTCTATGTGTGTTTTGATTAATATAATATTTAAAATTTAAATGTTTTGTTATACTATACTCTATACTCTATACTTATTATTAATACCTATGTCAGCATGTGAATTTTGTTTATATGTATCCATGTAGTGTCAAAGTGTACAGAAAAAAACTAAAAATTATTTTGCTCTTGTCAAATCAAATGTGTCTAAAATCTACTAAACGATAAAAAGAGGAAGAAGATTTTAAAATTAGTGTTATATTATACGTATATATCCAGTTTAAATCAGGTCAGTAAACCAAAGTAAAATATTTTTAGATATATCTTTACAATTTTACAATTTACAATAATATCTACATCTTGACCAAATACCAAATATTTAATGTCTAGTCATAAGTAGTAAACGTTTAAGTTTTAAAAGTTATATTGAAGAAATACATGTGTATTATTATTGTTGTAAGTATTGATGTAATCTACAAATCTACAAACGATTTGTAGATGTGACAACGGACAAACGAACCTAAAAGAAACCAGGAATTAACTTGAATAAAAAATGTTTACACAAGTTTACATTATCGTTGTTTGACTTTAAAGTTCATAGTTAACATTCGGTCTGAAACTGGTGAACAATGTAGTTATGTAGTTAGTCTACTATGTACATTTTCGGTAAATGTACCAAGATTTCTCCTAATTGTAACTAATTTTAAAAACATTTTTTACAATCTACACAAAATGTATGAAGTACACACTAAGTAACTACAACTACATTGCTCACCGGGTTGAGGCCTACTATATATTATATATATTTTTTAGTATAGCTTAATTGTAAAGAAAGTCCTGTATTTTTTCTACATTAACATCTTGAATTGTGAATGTTTTTATAATATATACATAAATATTAATGTTGGTTTTATTTATTATATTTCTGTAGAATAAACATGTCATCGAAGGATTTGATGGTTAGTGGGAAACCACTAAGTTCCCTCAGGGTTGTGGATTTAAAAGATGAGCTTGAAAAACGAGGCTTGTCAAAATCAGGTACGTTTTGACATTGTATAGTAATTCCAATAGAAAAATAAACTTTAATAATAGTTAAAATAGAATAGTTGAATACGAAGTTTATACATTTTTACCACGCTGGACTCTAGGTAATATTTCAATACACATTGCCTATTTAAATAAGGTACACATATTTATAATATATGTACAAAAATATAGGTATCTATGATCTAACTGTATTGCATCATTATTTGCTCGTCGTAGTACGTATATAAAGCAAACAATTTTGGACTTTGATTATAATATGAACAGAAATTATATAGTTCTTCATGAAAACTGACTTTACTTTGTAATATAGCTCATGTTTTTGTACATAATCTAGTTTTTGGCGTAAAGTTGGAAGATACCAAAAAATTTTTTAATAGCAGTATCGTACTTTGATCTTGAAAGTACGTACACTCGAGCCCTTTTCCCCAAGTGGTCGAGTCCGTCCTGGTACATATGCGAGAGGGGGAAAAGGTCTTTTCCTTTGCAGCTTACTGTGCGATGCGACCTGAAAGGGTAAAAGGGCTCGAATGTAGACTATACTTACCTCTTACTCGCTCACATTATGGAGGATCAAAGGCCGGGTCAAAGGCTCCGTACATGTTGTGCACATACACAGTATAAAATTGTACTTGTACAATTTTAAATAAATTACTAGGATAAAAGTTCAAGGCGATTTTTTTAAGTACGGCTATGAATCAACTTTGAACACATAATATATAGAGTTCATTGGATCGGCGGGCCACTAATTTAATAATATCGTGTACTTACTTAAAGAAATAACTATTAAATATTTTGTGTGTAAGTACAAAGTATAAACATCACACATTTTGTAATTTGTGTCTAGTTTTATAATGACAGTAGTGTGTACTTAAATACTTACCCATTGAGTACCAGTTACACAATTAATAAAGAACAATAATTCTTCAAAGGTTGTTATTCATTACCTTAAAAGTAATTTTCCTATTTTTTTATACATTCATAGGTTCAAAGAAAGATTTAGCGGATCGATTAAGACAGGTAAGACACTCTTATATTACACTTTTTTAAATACTTGCTTTACATGCATAAGCGTTACTAATGTCTAATTAATGTCTAATGTATGTATGTTGTGATAATGTATTGAATTTTTTTATAACGAATAATTTCTTGTATTTGTATTAATAATTGCTAATTGCTACATTGTATTATTGTGCGTCATAACATTCCACACGTTATATGCACATACGACAGCATTGTCTTATATGATATTATTCCTTTTTAAATCGTATAAGTACATACTGTATTTTTTAAGCAGCTAACTGCGATAGCTCATTTCTCCCTTTTGTCTCATTTATTTAAATGGCGACATACTAGTATATACAACAATATTATGTTTATACGTACACACTGTCATTCAGTACATTTATCAATAGTAAAAACAAGAAAATACAAGAATAACGGTAACTGGCAACATTTATTAAGCCAGTATTAATTCATTAATTCATCTATTTTCCCACTACAGAATCTGTTGATTGAAAACCAACGTGAAAGTCAGAAAAATTCCACAAACGAAGACGAAATTCCCAATATGTCTGTAAGTAAATGGTTTTTTACATTTTACTATACTTAACAAATAAATAAAAAAACATAATAAGTAAGTAATATTAAACTTCAATCAAGAACTTTTTCTTTATAATAGCTATCAACTATTAATGAACTTGAATTTGTTAAATACCATCACAATTATTACATTTTTAACTTTAGAAAAGTTTCCTCAAAGATATTACATAATTAAAAATTTTATATGATTATTATTTTCCATTATTAGATGAGAAATCAGTTGGCAGAACAAAATCCCTTTATTCAAGAATATTTTCAATCACAAGCCGAGCTTTTTCATTCGCAAAAAGTTGTGAAAAAGTTATATGAGGGAATGTCACACAGTTCTGAACTACCAGAACAATCGCAGGAACCTGCACCCGCTGTACAAGTTAAAGAACCAGAGGAAAAGAAATCTGAAGAAATAGTCAAAGAAGAAGAAATAACACCTATTGCTGTCCCTCCTGAGCCCGCTTTAGAAACAGAAAAGGTTAGCGTAGTAGTAGAAGAAGTAAGTAAACCTGTTATTTCAGAACCTATAACTGAACCTGCTCCTACTCCTGAACCTCCCCCAGAAAAGCAAATTACAGAATCTATAGCAGAACCTACTCCTATTCCTGAACCCGTCCCACAAAAAGAAATTGTAGACGAAAAACGTGTTGAACCAGTCACAGTAAATGAAGAAGAAAAGGTAGTTGTTAGAAACGATGAAACTGCTTCTTCTTCTCCTCCTCCTGCTCTTCCTCAACCTCCTTCTACTGAACCTGCTGCTGCTGCTGTCGTAGAGAAAAAGGAAGAGGTTGTAAAACCAGAAGAAGTAAAAGTGGCTGCAGAAAAGTCACCAAAAAAATCTGTCCAAGAGCAAGAGCCTGAGAAACCCATACGAACACGAAGACAGGCAAAAGAAGAAAGTAAATCAAATAAAGAAGTGGAAGAAGATTTAATTCAAGTAAAACCTGCAGAAGGAGAAGTTGAAAAATTGAATACTGATATTGCTAGTTCAGAAAAAACTAAACAACAACCGAAAGAAGAGGAAGAAAAAGTAGTGCAGAAGGTTAATAAAGAAGAGGAAAAGAAGGGCGAAGAAGAGAAAAAGGAGGTTGAAGAAGAGGAGGAGAAGGAGGGTGAAGAAGAGGATGAAGAGGAAGAAAGAGGAGTAAAAAAAGATAAATTACCTTTAGAAACTGGAACTGCGGGCAGTGAAAGTTCAAATGAGGAAGTCGGCCTTCAAATTCATAAAGAAGACTCTAGTGAATCTGAGGAAGATGAGGAGGAAGAAGAACGAGATGTAAGAAAATCAAATCGAGTACAAAAACAAGAAGAATCCAAATCTAGTGAGTCAGAGAATGAAGAGGAAATAAAAATTAAGGCCGATGAATCAGAGAGTGGCGAATCTGAAAGTGATGAAGAGGAGGAGGAGGAAGAAGAAGAAGCACCTCCTCCTCCAAAGAAAAGGTGGGTTGATGATCATGATGGCCAAAAAGAACGAAACCGTCATCATGAAGAATCTCCCAAATCAGAAGCTACAGAGTCAACAAACCAAAATCAAAAAGAAGTTAAATCAAGTACAACCTCAGTACCAGTTTCTACAACAACAACAACAACAACTACTACTACTACTATGATTAGTACAACTACTAAAAGAAAGCGAGCTATTCGTAGCGAAGATGTTGAAGAAGTTTTAGATTATGGGGATGAGGAGTCGAGAGCTAAGAAAGAACACGAAGAACTTTCTTGGAATAGAAGAATCTTGAGACTCAAAAATAGATGTGCCGTTGTTGATAAACCAGAGAAAAAATGGGCCCGTGTTGATAGAAAGCCAGTTGTTGTGACGTCTAAAATTCTACAGGTTAATTCTTGAACTCAAATCATATTACAATATGAAATTTATAAATATTTTGATATCACATTGAAATTTATTCTTTAAATGTTTTATTAACTTCAATTTTTGAAAAATTTACTGTTGTTTTATATAGGAGTTTTTCCCTGATGTTAAATTGTTATCTGATTCCGAAGTGAAATTGGAAGACAAAGCCTCCGTGGAACCAGAGAGGGTCTCTGAGAAAAGGACAGATTCTGAATTAACCTCAACTACTGATGTTCCAATGGAAGAGTCAGAATCAAGCTTAAACCAAGAAACGCCTGAACCTAATATCGTTAATGTCAAACGGAAAATTAGCATAATACCATTTGTAAGTTTAGTTGTTTCTTCTTTCTCTGCTACTTATAAGTATAATATACTTGTTCTTGCCTGCACACATTTTTTAATTACTGTATTAACAACGGTAAAAGATAAAACTTTGAATTTCTTTGTTTATTTCAAATGGTGAATAGTAAATAATAATAGTAACCACCATGTATTTATTTATGTTTGTCTTTTGTAGGAGGAAACAGTAAAGGAATTATCACCTGCTAGAAATGAACCTTCAAATTACCTCATTATTACAGAACTTGTTCGCCCATTTACTTTACTGCAACTAAAAGAAATGCTACAGAGAACTGGTGTCATTGAAGATATTTGGGTTGATAAAATTAAATCAAAGTGCATTGCTAAGGTATATAGAAAAAAAATTGCAATTGAATCAAGCAAAAAAAAAGCATTGCTATAATATAATGGAAATTTTTTGATTTTCAAGATTTAATGTGTTTAAAATTACTTTCTTTGAAATCAGTTTGAAAAGCGAGAGGAAGCAGAAGAAACAAGAGCCGCTTTACATGGAATAAGATGGCCATCTTCAAATCCCAAAACCTTATTTGTCGATTTTTCAGACGAGGCCACTTTTGAAGAACATCGCGACCGTAACAAAGATACCATTATTACAAGCAATAGTGCAAGTACAGCAAACAACGCCAGTGTGCAAAGTGAAAAGCCCTCGGTAATTGTTTTCTTAGTATACACATCATGTACATACAGAAAAGTAATTTTTAATTTGTTATTATATAGTGAATAAAGATGATTAACGCTTTGATTGTTTAAACTTTTTTTAGGCGGCTAAAGGTTCAATTCCAGTTCGAGAGTGGGATCTAGGAAAGAGATCCAGGTCAAGAGAGCGAGACAGGAGACGTGGCCGATCGAGCAGCATAGACAGGAAACGTAGTAGAAAATCCGACTCTCCACGCCATGGTATGATTTCCACAACTTTTGATGATTAATTATTGATGTAGTTAGGAAATTAAATGTTAAATGTAATAATATTAAATATTATATAGTAAGAAAACTAAATTAATGAACTTTATTTTGTTTTGTAATGTTTTTTGACAGACAAAAAACTGCGGGAGAATGAAGCCAAAGAAGAAGCTACAGGGAAAGCTTTGGATGAGCTATTTCGTAAAACAATTACCACTCCCTGTATTTATTGGCTCCCTCTCACTCCACAACAGGTAAAATAATTGCTCAAAATAAGTGCCAATTTCTATGATTATTATTGTTGTTCTTTCTAACCTTCCTTCCATAAATAAACGTCAAACTAATATGCTTATAATACTTAATTTGAACTGTATTTAAACTTCTAGATATCAGAAAAAGAAGAGATGAGGAGGAAAAGAATGATTGAGAGGGAGCGACGTATACAGGAAATTGAAAAAGCAAAACATCATGTTCGACCGCGTTAAGAAATTTTCAAATCAAAGACAATACTTTTGGCACAACATTGCTATACCTTTTGCTCTTTTTCCTTTAAAGAAATAATAATTTCCTAGTTATTTCCTTTCTTATAATAGTCGTCCCATCCCCCCTGTTTCTCTTCCCGTCGGTATTTCATCATCAACAACAACTTTAAAAAAACATCAACCCTTTTAACTTTGACCTTCATTAATACTTAAACAAACCTTATATAGATATTATCATTATATTATTATTAATATTATCGTCATAACCATCATTTTACTAGCTTTTTTGAGTTTATCTTTAAAGTTGTATACTTTCTTTCCCGTATTTTCCCCATTACATTTTCCTCATTGAAAATCATTTTAACTTTTATTGTGTATTGTGTATGTTATGTAGATTTTGTTTCAGGTTTCCAATTTTCAGCTTCCATGGATATCAATTCAGCTATAATCATCGTGTGTTTTTCGTGGATTTCTATAAGAAGATCAGTATGAATAAATGGAATTTTTAATTTTTTAGGATTCCCCTTTGGATTCAAACTGCTATCAAATTATACTACTACTACTACCACTGCATTATGCTCTTTCTCTGGTGAAATACAAAAAGCAAATGAACATGTTAAAAATAGTATTCTATCGTGTGCAATGGATTTATCTACAAGAATAGATGTTATTATTTATTGCTTTTCAAACATACCTAAACTAAACAGAAATGAAAACCATCATAGCATCAGCACCAACGTAGAATTCCAATTATTCCAGTACATTAGTTATGAAGTGTATGAATTCAAGAACACTAATAAGTGAATGAATAAACGTTACAGTTACATTTTATATGAAATCTAAAGATTTTCATGTTGTCTCAAGTACTCACAATATATATTTTTTTTGTTGCTGTGTATTAAATAAAATAATTTTCATCCACAGAATATCATTATTTATGACATAATATCGCAACAGTATTGTTGCATGACATATTTTATTTATTCATTTTAATGTGTCGAAGTTTAGGTACATTCTCGAATTGAGGCTACTTACGGCGTATTAATGTTTTTATGTATGACATAGTATGCATTTTTAGTGTATTGCAGTAGAATTAATAAAATCCGTACATAGTGCATCATAAAACTTAACATTTTAGTATAAATACCTACTGTTGGTGAACCATTTGTATACTTTTTCAATTTTCGCTTTCTACATGCTAATAGATGACGAAAGCAAATATAAAACCGGACACAACACAAACGGCTCATAGATCTATTATATTTACCTACGTAATCCATGCCACAAAGCAGCTTCTTTTACATTTTAGAAGCAAAACCAAGTAGGTTTTGAAGTATTCTATCTATAAAATGCATTATTTAAAAAGACAATATAATCAACAGAAGCGATTTTTTTATTAACCGCGATAAAAGTTTGAGACTTTGTTATTTGTTAAGAGTTAAGAACTGTGTGACTAGGGGACACATTATTATTATTGATATTCAAGGTATTATTAGCAAGCAAAACAGAAAACCAAGAAAATGTTAGCACTTATTGGTGCAAGCACTAGAGCATATATTATACTAATACATAAAAAATGTTTCTTGCTATAGTTGGATATTAAATATTAAATACTGAAAAAGGTCGCACACAACAAAACTTTTACCAAGCCTGTTGATACATAATATAATGTGTGTAAGATAATTCAGTTCTTTTTACACTGGAGATGATTACTTATTACTTATAGCTCTCTAACTCTTGCAGCCGCAATCTGAAATGCATATCTGCATGAAATGTACTTTCCACATAATGAAATGCAGCTTCAAGTTTTACTTTACTCCAGGATTATATAGGCAAAAGTAATATTTGGAGATGCATTTCATTGAAGTCAAAGAGTTTACTTATGTAGTTACGTAAACATAAATTTAAACTACAGGTTGTTGAAACGTTTCTTTCTTCGTATAGTATACAAAATTATAGATACGTATGACAATACTGAAATTACAACATTAATTATGAATCCAATGCATTCGTGTTGTGCATTTCCATCGGTAGAGACTAGAAAATATTTAACATAATACTTTAACATTATTTGAATTCACATGAATTCATGAAATATATTATACTTTTAACTCGTAATGGTAAACAAGGGACTATAATGAGTAATTGCTACTACATATTTAAACTACAGTCTAATAAAACTATCATAATTGATAATTGAGGTAATTAATAAAAGAGCAAAAGCAAAACAGAAGGTTTACAAATTATCGCTATTCGACTAAAAACGACTCGTCTTAAAACATAAAAATCACAGTTAGTATAATACTGATTTTTTTTAACTCACTACAAAAATTTAAAATACATGTACATATCGTAAGTTTTTTTAATATACATAAAACAATGTATGATGCAGGTACATTGATAATTATAGCTATAAATTCTTAAATCCCGTACTTTCAACATCACAGTCCAGAATTTTCTTCGTGTTGTATTTCAATCACAAAAATAGGTACGTAGTACTAATACAATATTTAATATACGTCAATTAGTTAATATGATGCGGAAAACCCTTCTTGTAAATAACTCCATTAATTGCATTTTTATTTTACACACCAAGAGTTTATATTGTAACTTGTTTACGTACAAGGTGTCTCTAGATACAGGTACAAATTATATATACAATAACATTGAAATAAAAGTGCATTCATTAATGGAAACAATTTTTATCGACGGTCAATTAGATCTCTTTGGTCCTTGGCGAACTGAACGAAAATGTCATCAAGCGTGGTCTGTGAAAGAGAGTAGTCTTCGATAATATTGGCATTTTTAGCTGAATATACAACGTCAAAGATTTCATTTAATTTGGCGTTTTCTTGCGCTACACTAAATTTCATCTGCGTAAAATGGGAATCATTTTGTACCGCACTTGGCAAACTATCCTGCATTAAGGCTATCAATTCATCCTTTTTATCCTCACTACTTAATCGAACGGTTAGCATGTATCCTGTACCGAATCTATTTTTTAAATGTTGTATACTCCCGAAACAGACAAATTGTGCGTTCACCATCAACCCTAAACGGGTGCAAAGAGCTTCACACTCTTCCATTGAATGCGATGTTAATACAACAGATTTTCCAGAATGAATTAGCGCTAGGATTACTTTCCATAATTTTCGCCTTGCACCAGGATCCATTCCTTAAAGGGGCAAAAGACAAAAGTTAATTTATAATTTATATTATATCTGTTTTTTACTATACGGTAAATATGAAATAGAAAACCATAATATTCTTTATTACCGGAAGTTGGCTCGTCCAAAAACACGACTTCTGGATCGCCTATCAATGCGATAGCGGTGTTTAGTTTTCTCTTATTGCCTCCAGAATACGTGCCACAGTGTCTTTTTGCATATCTTGACAGTCCTAGAGTTTGTATTAGCTTCTCACTTGCCTATAAATAAATTATTTGTATGCATGTGAATGGAACAAAACGATGTAAATGGGACGGACGAGAGCAGGAAAATACAATGTGTACAATAACACATTTTCTATATTCAAATTATGTATCGTTTAAGTAAGTTTACCTCTTTTGTGTGCTTATAGTCCATTCCTCTGAGTCTTCCATATAGCTCTAGCATTTCATATGCATTCAATAAAGAATCCAAGCTATCTTCTTGAGGGCAGTAGCCAAAATGCTTGAAAATTTAATAAAAAATACTATTGAAAAAAATAGGTTTCAGAAAAACATGGGAAAAATAATATAGTCAAGCTGACTAACTATCCCATACCTTTCTAGCGAAGTCACGGTCCTTCTCAACATCAAAGCCACAAATATAGGCTTTACCACTTGAAATTTTGACGTCGCCAGTCAGCATCTATTTAACCACAAACCAAAAATTAAATGGTTTAAATTTGAGAGCAATTCACATGAGCACATTAAAGTTTCTGCAAACTAAAATCTTATTTGAGACTTTTGAGAACCGAAATAAAAGCTATCAGGAAACTTAAAATTTTCAGAACAGAACTTCTTTTTTATAAAAGTCAGACCCCATAAAAATAGTATTTTTTTACATGCCTTGAACGTGGTGGTCTTTCCGGCTCCATTTACACCGAGCAAGCTAAATACACCAGAATACAATGAAATTCATTTTTTTAAAATAGCAAATAATAATATATTTACGACAAATTCGAATAAATGTCATACAGGAAAATTCTTGTGTTAACACCGTACCCAAAGCATTCTCCTTTGTCAATGGCGAAACAAATTTTATTTACAGAAGGAAGCTTTTTTCTGGGGTAAAACTGAAAAAAAGATTTTAAAATGATTGTGCTTTGATATTATTTATTTTAACCGGCGTCAGCCATTAAGATGCATACTTTGAAAGAATTATTAAAAATGTCATGGGATGACGATTTACTTTTGACAAGTTTTCTGCGGACAATACTGATGTTTTCCGAACATTTTCATCATTTAAAACTCGTTCCCTCTCCCTGTGAACGTCTTCATCTTCATCTTTCAAATCATCGTTGGTAAATTTGGGTTTTCTTTTCACCAAACGCAAAACGTGGTGTCTGTACTCCAATGCCAAATTAATAAAGAAAAACACAACACCCTGAATTGCAAGAAAGGTAAGCATCTTTCCCAGTCCTCGATTCCAATCAAAACGAGAGGCTTCCCTGCGAGCTATGTTTAGAAAATTTATTTGAGCCGTCGATATAATATCCAATGCTACCAATTCAATCAGCCCTCTTCCCAAGCAGTAGTGAGGAAATATTAGGAACACTTTCTAATGGGGAAAAATAAATAATAAACATTTATTTCACGTTAGTTTTTATATAATATATTATGTGTTTATCATTTAAAATGTGTCAATATTATCAAAGGAATTACTGTATACTATTCTTTCTGTTTAAAATAAGTTTAGAATACAATTGGGGTAATGTTAACAAACCTTTAGAATATCTGCTATTTCTTCCAAGTCTTCATCCCCAAACTGTTCCAAAACAAACGTTGAAAGTGTTGTAATGACTCCAATAAAAAGATTCAGACACGCCAATGTGACAAAAGCTGTACTTGGCACTTTAAATAAATACGATGCGGGATACATTAATGGAATTGATGCCCATCTAAACACACGGTCAATAATAAAAGGCAACATTAGATGTTTAAAGGTTTGCAAAATCTTGTACACATGCATCATACAACATCTTTTTATATAATATACATAATAACTTTATAATATGTGCCGGTATGTAATGACAATAACAAGTCATTTTTAATATTTTTAACATTGACCAATTGTTAACACATAGCCGTACCATATTGAAAGCCATATGACGAAGTTTCATTAAATTAAATATGTTACTGAAAAATAAAAATATTAAAACTCACCCATATAAAAAGAGCAAGAGAGAGAAAGCGAATATGCTGTGCTCAGAAACATATGCCTTTGCTTCGAACATTAAGAAGAGAAACAGGGAAAGTACGACTGGAATCATATACTTGTACTATAAAAATTAAAGACATATACATATTTAATATTTAATTTAATGTTAATTTGTAAACTTTAAATAAGCTAGAATAGTAAAAAACTAAATATTTAATAATTCCATGTCATGTCAGTATTTATTACTGTTATTTACATTCGTTCAAAGTGACTGTAACCTTACCAAATCGTATATGGCATTTGCAACCCAATATGTGATTGGCTTGACACCAGATACTAAATGAAGGTGCTTAGTTCCGTTAATCCTCTCTTCAATTAAATAAACTGTAAAGCTGGCAGGAACGAAAGAAAGAGCCAATATGATGCAGATAGCCTATAAAGTGTTTTAAAATAAAATATCAGTAGGTGAAGGATTTTTAAGACTTTTTCGACTACATGAGCTACATACTATTATCATTATCTTTCTTTTTGGATGATAATATTTAATATTATATAATACATGTATGTATATATGTAATAATAAAAAACTTGTATTTTTACATGAATAACGCCTAGGAACGAAGTCTTCAAATTTTCTTTATTTTGCTGCGATTCAGTCAAATTTAATGGATGGCTGATAAGCACAATTCCAAATTCCGATTTATTGTCGGCGTAGCTTTCAGGTAAGTTTTCCCTTAAAATCATATTGTGTAGACCATTCAAGTAGGCAATACTTGAAAACTATTTTTAAAACATAATTCAAAAAAAAAATGTTACGAACTGTAAGGAATAAAAATAAATAAGTAACGGTTCACAATGATAAGTCATAAACACAGTAGAAATATAGATAATTATGATAATCGATGAAACATATTAGGCATACCCATCCTCGGTTTTCGTACCACACCTGAAAAAAAAATTAATTTACGCACTAATAAGAATATTATAAAAGTGAAAATTATATCGATGTAACACAAGGTAATAGAAGAATTTTGAAACCAAAATATAAAAAAAATCAATAAACTTACTTTAATCGCTTTTACTCTCATCGTGGTCATGTTGGGCTCGCTCATACGTGGTTTTTTATCTAAGTTTGCCAGAATATGAATCAAGTGTATGAAATGAGTAAAATTAGCGTCTGGTGGATCTCTTAGTTGAAATTCATATCCTCCGTATCTCTGCAGATCATATTTTTTATATGTCGTCTCAATGTATTTGGGGAGTAAATATTGAGTTGTATCCTGAATAAAATCATGAGTTGGTGTGGCTAATTTAGGAGGCTCGTTCTCGATTTTACTTTCATCCCCACAATCTTGAGACCCCGTAGTACATTTACATTTGCCTAATGTGGCATTCACAAAACCACGCCTCTTCTTTTCAAATATTGCTAGGGAAGAATTCGACCAAAGAGTTGGGTCACAAATACCAGATTTTCTGCTCAAAATAGACAATAAAAAATAAAGCAAGTTACTTTAATATAATCAACGCACTTGTATAACATATTTCAACTGGTGGTTATAAACTTTCACACATTCAGTTCCATAAATTGTAAACTAACTATATTAGACCTTTAATGGAGATCCAAACGATACAATTATCATAATGGTTAATGTACACAGACTTATAATATAGTATAAACATATGCTTACAATTTTCCTTTAACACAAGCTGTACCTAAACCCACAGGGCCGGTAAGTTCGCTGACGATTCCAACAAAATCTTCCGTGTTTTTTTTCTCCGTCTCAGTTACATTTCCTTTTAATTCGGAGAAAAAAGTATATGTAGGCGATGGGTAAACATGCGGCGTTATTTCTCTGGCGGGTTCATTTCCAGGTTTTGGAAACAGCAAAGTAAAGGTTAACATCAATGCAATAAACAGTGCCGGTAAAATGACCTAAAGAATAATTAAAAACCATTGAAGCATTGCTGTCGTACATCAGATTTTGTATTTTATATTCACATAAATATAGGTAGATACTGACTAAACTATTCATGATTATAATATTATCTATTATTATTACTTCAAAGAACATGGCTTTCAAGTTTCTTTTTGAATTTCGAAATCTTTTTAAGATGATAGCCCAAATTTGAATCCAACATAAACCACAAAAGTTTTTTTTGACTTTTTTTACTTTAACAGTTGAGTTGTTAGGTACTTCATTATCTGGTTGTTGCTGTTCATCATTCAAAAGAGCATGTGACTCTGGGGGATTATTGTCGTTAGATTTGAGATTATTAGCAGAATGATCATTATTATTTCCAGGTATAAAATTCACATTAGGTTCGTCTTCTGATTGATGTTGTTGTTGTTCTTCAGGTTGTAGTAGATTATCAGATTCTGGACTAGAAAGGGGTGAAATCATTACGCGTGTTTCATCAGTATCTTCAGTTGATACGGGTACAGTATTAGAATTCGAGAAATTTCCATTTTCATGACCAGGTTTTGTTTGCTGAATCCTACTATAATCGTCTACACGATTAGCTTCCTTTTTTCGAATTTTCAAACAGCAACAAAATCCAACTAATCGTTGTTTACGAACGGTCTTGAGAGATTCTTCTTCTTCCAGATCTTCTATGGTTATTTGAAGAAATACATCTTCAAGTGTAGTATCAGAAATACCATAGCTAGAAATTCCTAAAATGTCCATATTGCTATCCAAATCCGCAAAAAGTTTAGAAAAGTAGGGTGTACTCTCATATGGAAGTAAAAATAATAGTTCCGTTTTTACATCATCTACTAGAATGGCTTCAGGGATACGAAACTTGATAAAACTTGGAACAATATTTTTGACCCTTTTACTATTGGTTATTTGACTTTGTTGATCATCATGAGCTGGATTAGATAGATTATTTTGCGATTCGTCTTCCGTCGCCGTCACGCTCGGTTTCGAAATAACAGAAGAGGCACCATCTTCATGACCCAAACGTTCTTTTTTGACAAGATGAAGGGAATATCCTTGGCCAAAATGAGTTTTTAGAAATAAGCTCGTACCACAAGTTTTCAACTTTCCTTGTGAAATAATAGCTATTCTGTCTCCCAATAAGTCCGCTTCATCCATAAAGTGTGTCGTCAGGATTATGGTTCTGCCTTCTTTGTACTTTAACAACAGTTCCCAAATTGAGCGCCGAGAAAATGGATCAACCCCCGAGGTGGGCTCGTCGAGAAACACTGTTTTCGATCCGCCGACAAAAGCAATAGCTACTGATAATTTCCTCTTCATACCTATGCACAACAAAAAAAAAGGTTTTTTGAGTTCAATTCTTCAATGATATACTCAACTATAACTTGTGTAAATATACGCTAGTTATATCGATGAAGCACAACATCACATTACCTCCGGAAAGATTTCCAGGAAATTCGTTGCGTTTTTCTGGTATCCCCAAATCAACTAACATTTTATCGATCTCTTTCTTCTGTATTTTGTCCTTTCCTTTGAGACCAGCAAAAAACTTCATATGCTCTTCTACTGTAAGGCTGTATAATATGATCAGAATATAAAAACATATCAACGATCAACATCAGAAACAGAAGTAAACAATAAATAATACTAATTGTATGTTAACAAAAATCAACAAAAATAACTCACCGATCAAATAAAACATTAAATTGCGGACAAATCCCAAGGTCTCTTCGAATTAAATTCATATCTTTACGAATATTTTTTCCATAAATGAATGCAGTTCCATCGGATGGAGAAAATAATCCCGTCAAAATTGATATAGTTGTCGTTTTCCCCGCTCCTTTGTTTTCAATAGTAATTATTACAGAATTAAAGTCACATACCATTGTACTCACAATAAAAATAATGGATGGAAAACTATTTATAAAAATTGCGTATCATTGCATGTATCTACACAAAAATAAAATCCAATTGTAAGCGTTAGCTTACCGTTGTGACCTGAAGTTTTACATAAAACAAAAAACAAAATAGTTATCAATATTATATTTAAAACAGTTTAATGAAAAATCTCATAATTAGTTAGGATCTACTCAACAGACAATATCTTTAATAGTTATGTAGTTCTTATTTTAAACCGACTAATGATATTATAAAAAATAAAAACAAGATTTTATTACCTAAAAATGAAGTTATTTGATTCTCATAAAACTTTAAATTCAGATGCCTCAATGCAATCTTTCCATTTGAGTACGTTTTACACAAGTTGTGTACAGACACTCCGCATGTTAAACCTTCAGGTTCATCTTCCACACGGGCATCTTCATCTGTTAAATATTTTCCCAACAAAAAACGACCTTTAAATGTTTTCCCATTTTATAAGTCGCATTACTTCTATTGGAATTTTTACAAAACAAGAATTGTATTTTATTCTACCTGGAGTAAAGATTGAAGGATATTTGACTTTTAGTATTTCTTGTTTTGATCTCTTGCAATAGGTTGACTTTTGGAAAAGAAAATACCACCTTCTTGGAGTTCCGGAAGCTCCTGGTAGTACTGCTTCAAAGTACAAGGTCAAAAGCAAATAAAGTAAAGAGTCAAACCACATCATCAAAATGCAATAACTCAAATTGAAATCCTCGTCTGGCGAATTATCCAACGATATAGTCGACCACTGGACCCCTATGCCGTCTTCCTCTGAAATAGTAAAATTATTTTAAAAATGTATTGACAGGAACATAAGTAGCATACATTATGCTTTAAAAAACAAAAATATGAGAACGCATAGCGCGACTTTACGTCGTGAGTGCAACTAGAAGACAGAATTCTCAAATATAAACTTTGAGATCTTAGTTTCAATTCCCTTAAGGGTGTCAAAAATACTTCTCGATGAATAGGTTTTTACAAAATCAGTTCCTGCAAAAATTATGGTAGCCGAAATTTTTGAACTACACCCAAAAAAACGAAAGTTGATGTTTCGTTTTTACTAAAGGCATTACTTTTGGAAAGGGAACCAGGAACCAATTGTCAATCTTGTCCTATACTTGCACTACTCTGTACATAAAGACGTGAAGAATTTCTGGAGAACCCTTGTGTACCTGCTTTTGCTATTGTCAAACATCCAAATCCAAATGCAACGTTACTGAATAGACACATGAACATTATATGAAACCAGGTCAGTTGTTCTTCCCATAAATTCACCAAATTGTATGGCAAATATAACACAAAAAATAAGATGCCTCCTGTAAAATTAAGAATAAATACAGCATATAGCATGTTACACATTTGTAAATACATTATTTACCAATTTTCTAAAGTATAATGTATAATGCAAACGTAACATATAGTAATTAATAGATTTATCAAGAAATATGACAACGATCAAATGTTCATGTCATATCGCAATTTTTGACGGCTTTGAATTTTTTCCATTCGATCGATCTAAACTGTGTATAAAATGTAATGGAACTTTAAAACTAGTGAATTACCCGCAGCAGCAGCAGAATTAGCCCGGCTATTAGTGAGATTAGAAAGATAAACACATGAAAATTGCATGGAAATGAAATGCATGAAATTAAGAATAAGATGAACCATGTTACGCCTCGGCTTACCTGAAAAACGTAGAGATTAAGAAGCTGAGACATATTGTTGCAACAGTAAAACTGAGCATGAATACCCATATTAGTGAAACATCTGAATGCTCTGTAACTTTTCCCCATTTCAGTATAGCTGACAAAAGTGTTGCGGATACAGCCATTACACCTAAGAAGGTTATAAGCAAGGTTATTCAAGATTCTTCAAATTAGAGGCCTTCAGTATGCAAATCATATATTAGGTTGATTTTGAATTGAAGCAGTATTTTAAAATTTGATGATCTTTGACCTCCATTTGGTTCAAAGGTCATCAAATTTTCTAAATATTAAAGCAGTTTTGCTTACTAAACGAATCAATAAACCATCCTGTCCAAATCACGATGTTTCCAAGGCCCATGACTTTCATCATTTCCCGTATGTGCCTCTCCTTTTCCATTACAATGGATTTGATCTGGGAATAAAATTAATTCCACATTTTTCAATTCTTAACATTTTTGGTTTTGTAGTCTCAACTTTGTCCACGAAAAGATTAATAAATTAAATTTTTAATTGACAAATCATACTTACAATCATAGCAGATGCGTACAACCAACTTAGAACCATAAAAAGTGGGAAAGTACGAGAAACAGCCCGAATAAATCTGAGACAAATAATACATAATGAATACAATTAAATGCCATAATAATAATAATACATAGTAATATGCTCATGAAAATACAAGATAATTATAATCTTTTAAATATTGTGTAGGTACTTAGACTCTAAAAAAATTCGGACAAATAAACTTACTGGTCAAATATATAACAAGGAAATGGAAATTGTTGAAGGTATAACCCTATGACTCCATCCATCGATACATTCGTGTGAATTTCGATTATCGCCTGCTCCACAAATTCTTGGAGATAGACAAACCCTGAGGTAATATATCTAAAACACATTTTGTCATTTCTCATTCAAAAGCTTAGTTAAAATAAAACATATCTAAAAAAATGATAGGAATAATTATGACAATGAAATTTGCTTGACCTAATGCAAATACCACCCACAAAACGATGGTATTTGGGTTAGGTCAGGTACTGAAAAATAAACTGGCTTACATCAAATCAAATCAAAAACTTACTTCAAGTCAAATATCGGTCTAGTGCGGGGTGACCTCCTAGTTTTTCTGTCACGATATGCCTACAAAAAGTTACGAAAATATTAGAAAAATGTCGACAAACGTTTCCTGATAATTTCGTAATTTTTTGTAATTAATTTTTGATTTCTAAACGAGTTTCAAAATTTTAGAAAAAAGTTGAGAATTTGACAACATTGGAGACACATTTTAAAAA
>JAQIVE010002264.1:0-20573 GCA_034698285.1 Sminthurinus bimaculatus | reverse complement strand
TTAAAATTGACAACAGCCATAATGTAAATAAGACGAAATACATTATAACACATCATAATGCAATGATTCACCTATAGAAGTCCACTCACATGTCGAGTTTTTCCTTTGTTTTTTGTTTGCTTTTGAAATGTAATAATAACGTGTGTGATACACAATAATAAATTAAACTATGACTGCCATTTGTCATTGCTGACGATGATGCCATGAAAATAACAGTCACATAATATACTGGTTAAATATAATAATAATGTAATAATATATAATATTATGTGTGTATATCGATAATAATATATGTTTTTACACAGCATATAATACTTCTTTTTATATCAGTGAACATGACGATTAGAATGGCGGTGAGTGATGATTGACATACATAATATGATCATCATAATCATCAGCATCATCATCATCACCAGGGAACCTTTTCAGTCACTCTCGTGCATGTCCCAAAGAGATATGAAAAAAGACGCGAACGTTGACCAAGGAGCCGTCCTTCATATATTTATATATAATAACCAATCGATTTTTTGTCGTGTAGTCGTCGTCTTCTTTTACTTTTTTTTTCTTATAATATAATGTATTATAGAATATAGTAATAACGTTATTATTATTATTATTATTATTTAATAATATGTCTTTGTTTGAGAAACAACTTTTGCTGCTCTTCCTCAGTCCACTCTTTTTTGTTCTAGATACATACATAATATATACATATGCATGTATGTATATAAGATAGATGGGGATTTATAACATTTATCAGTATACTTGAGTTCTCCCTTTGTGTCTATATAATATATCAACATATTATATAGTTGCGTGGAAGAGAAGGATAAGGATTTAACATCTTTCCCTCTCATTTGGTGTCTTTCGTATATATATAATATAATATATTTGTAAGGGTAGTTAAAAGGGAAGAAGAAAAAAATGTCTTATTCTTTGTGATTACACAATATAGATCTTTTTTTATTCTCCCCCACAGGATTAAGGTTTTTTTTCCATGAGCAGGATGAGAGAGAGAGAGAAAGTAGAAAGTAAGAGAGAGAGCAAGTAGAAGATGATAAAGAGGAAGGGAGGAGAGCGGAGGAACAGGTGTAGTCGCTGGATTAATGAATAGGCGCCCGGAGAATGGGACTTGGTGCTGTAATATAAAATCCAGGACTCGGTGCAACTGGAGCCGTTGGAAAAACGAGACCTCCGCCCGCGAGCGTCGCTGTCTCCATCGCTAGCCTAAAGAGAAAGAAGAAGAAGAAGAGCACGAGAACCATCAAATCAAAATTCAATATATTGTAGCAATATAACTTTGCTAGAGGTACGCGTTTTTCAATCTTATTTATAATATGTAGGTATGTGTATGCAAGTAGGTGGATATTATACATAATATATATGGAGTGAACACTTTCAGGAATCCATAATAATGCTCTTTACTCTCGAGTGCATTTTTTGACCTTTCACCTCGCCCAAGACGTATGTATACATACATACATATAAATGAATAACTTGTATGGAGAGCTACTTAATGCGTTCCAGATAATATTGAAATTTCCGTTCCTCTCCATTAAATTTAAATATTAAATGCATTCTATTAGTAATGGGCTTTTGTTTTATATATAATTTATATGATATACCCTTCAATAAATATATGAATGATTCTTTTGTACCCAACTTAAACCCTCTTTTTGACAAGGAAAAAGAAGAAACTATTTAAATATACCCATACGTAGACATATATTATTGTGTATTATATTATGGTTCTAAATCCTCAATAATAGATTTATATTGTACTATCTAAGTACACTATTGGAGAAGTGGAGAAACTTGTAAAAGAGACGCTATGGAGCACTACATGAGTATAATATATTTATGTATGGCAACAATATGGATTTTAACTTATCCCCATTTGTTGGCTATACAAGTAATTTGTCCTACCATTAAAGTCTAAAATAAAACGCTCTGTAGACACTGTAGCTTGATGTACAGTACACCCATACAACTAACCGTTTTCCAATAACCAACAGCAAAATCTACACCATTACTTTTTTATTTTGATTCTTCCAAAAAATCTCTATAGATTGCCGCTGACACACAATATACATATATACTGACTGTACTATCTCCATTCTCCTCCATCCATTAAGTATTTATTGACACAAAAAGAACTATCTGATCACGGCACATAGCTAGAAGTGGAAAATCACACTTTTTGTCCTGACCATTATACCTATCATCTTGTACAAGTTTAATATCGAGACAAAGTCTAGAGACTATCGTTTCAATGTGGCAACAATAATGTTGTGGGTTACGATTTGATCCAATTTTGATGGTATGGTAAACGGTTAAGAATTTTCTTTCCCAGAACTTTGACTATATAGTCAACTATTATATATTCTGTATAATTCAAGGAGCACAAATATTGAGAGAATAAAAAGATTTTCACAAAATAGGAGCAAGATATCTATGTATGTTATTTTAGTGTTCAATTTAAGATTTTTTTTCTACGAAAAACTAAATGCATGTGCGTACATGCTATAGGCATGAAGACAATGACAATCCCAAAGAAAGGACTCCGAATTCCATGTATGTACATACTCTTTTTTAATCTACATTATGAATCATAAAACATATACATAAATGATTACGCTTGTATTATATTTTCAGAAGTAACTTTCACTGTACATAATCTTTATCTTGAACATCAACATGTATCACACGAGTTTAGCAGAATTTCCATTTGAAAAATATTACAAGGTATTATTCTGTTTGGCCTCAGGAGAAATCTCAAATATTATGATATGATAGCAAATAGTGATAATAAATCTGTGCCTCGAGGTCTGCTGCCAGTTTACGAGAAAAAAAAACCTTGATTACTTGTGAAATATGGAAAATATCACAGCTCGGGTTTGTCATTAAGAAGTATGACAGCTGAATACGAAGCTCGTATTATTATGTAACAAAATATTTTCTATAGATATTTAGTCACATATATAATAAGCATATAAGCTATACAGTATACAGCTAAAGATACATATAAATTATAAAGTAAATTGTAAAGCTTTTGAACATCATCAAAACCTGTAACTGTACAAACAAGATATACATCGGTATATCGTGTACAGTATAACAGTATAATAATATATTATATATTTTGGAAGAGAGACAGAGAGAGAGAAAACTATAAAGTTCTCAATTCTCCACCATCATTTCTTGCCATCCATCTTTTCCTCAACACGAATTTTCCATTATCGTAAAGATATCTTTTTCGTCACAGAGTGAGCGAATGAGTGAGCGACAGAGGAAAAAGCCAAGAGAAAGTCTGCCTACCTCCCAGCCAGTCTGCCAACCAACCAACCTACCTAGTTACTTACTTACTGTTACCTATCTATCTATTGTACCTGCCTATACAAAGCAAAGCAAAGCAAACCAAACCAACCAACGGCAGAGCTAACTTACCTTCCTATATGTATTTGGATACATACATACACTATCTTTCTTTTTTCTTCCCTCACAGCTCTTTCTCTTTGAAAATGGAGCAAAGGTAAGTAAATACGAGGCACCGGCAGCAGGAGAAGAAGAACCAACTTTTCTTTCTCTTTACTGTGTTGACTTGAGTTCTGGTGTTCTAAACTTTCACCGGTCTCTCTCATAGCGCAGTGTACATATTATATACATATATATTATACGCCTTTCCTCTCTAGCCCATGTCGTCTATCGCCTACCCACAAACAGGTACAGATACTTGGGCAAAATCATACTGAGAGAATCAAAAAGTGAGTTTGTTACGCTCTCTTTCTCGCTCTTCAATAAATTGTACGTATATATACATACACTATAAACACACATAAGCGCTACAAAATTTATAGGAAAAAGTTTATATTGATTAGCCTTTGGAAACACAAGTACGTACAACAGTCTATATGGTGCATGTGTGTGTGTGTGTAAAAGTGAAAGAGAAAAAGTATTTCTCAAATCTCCACCTCTCCCTTCTCTCTTTCAACTTGAGCTAGTTAACTACTACCTGTAAAACAAACTAAACTCTGCCTCTATAAATATCGTCATCTTATATTAAATTTTCCTACATACTGTACAGTACCCAGTATACATGCACGACTCTCATAACACATAATGCGTCATTAAATGGTGAAAAATGTATGGATGCGCTCAACTAAAATTTTTCAATGCATCAGGAAAAAGGTATATGGCATGTGTACAGTGTACATGTATACTACAATTAGAAATACATCATACGATATTCATGTATGTAGTATGTACGATGTACGTACACTGTATACATGCATACACCTATGTATGTTGAGCGGCACTGACAGCACCAGAGAGAGAGAACATGACATGTCACGAAGTTTCACTTTTTTTCTTGTATCATGCATTTCACTATTTTTTTCACTGTTCAGTTTGTATCACGAAAAAAAGGAGCAGCAAATTTTCAAAATAGCCGTGGAAATGTCCCCTCGTATGTTAAGCATGATGAAGTAACGATACATGTTCTACTGGCATGGACTAGATTGCGGTCACAACATACTGCCCAACGAGGGACAACATCTATATAATATACATACATATAAGCTCTGCTCCGCCGTGCTTGGATTCTCTACTCATTTCCCTTTATATGCATCAATTATCTAATACAAGTCAAACTTTGTTCGTTTTGGGTAATCTCAAACCTTCAGAATTTGTCCTCCATTGTTCCCAGAATACCTTGCACAAACACACACACACATATACATACATTATATGCAAGGAAGACAATAGCAATAATAATCAATACAAAAACTGACTGGCTGAGTGACTGACTGACTGGTTAAATAGTGAATGCGCCCGTCATTCCTTCATTCATTCGACGTTGGTCTGTTCGTCGGTGGTACAATGTATTATCCACATGTATGTACACATACTATATATACAATGTATACAATTCACACTGCGTGAGAGGGAGACGAGAGACGAGAAGATACATAGATAAACGTATTAAAGTGTACAGAAACAAACCAGAGGAGCTTCCCGTAACATGTTCAAGATTTCTCGCTCACTTTCTCGTCCTCCTCCTGCTCCTCCCGATACAAAACACAGAGAGTAAACATTGTCATGTCTACATTGAATATTGAATGCATTCAACTTGTAGGTCGGAGTGTACCAAAATACGTACACAAGTTGTACATACCTACACACACACAAAGTGAGACATTTTCCGGCATACATTTCGACTACTGTGGACTGTGGAGTCCCGAGTTTTAGCTTTAGTCAGTTTCAGAGAAAGTTTTAGTCGTTCAACTTCCATCCAACTATTATTATCACACAGAGACACACACTCTCTCTGTACTCCTTCCATTTACATATTGTTCATGGCGTGTCTCGTCGCTCGCTTTGTTCTTTCTTGTGTGTGATTTAGAAGTGGAGGAATAGGAAGAGGTGGAGACGGAGGAGACTCACCAAGTGAGCTGAATGAGCACACACACACACACATTCAATACAATCCATTCTCTCCCCGTGTGTGGTAAAACATGGGGCGAAAGAATAAAGAAGACATAGGAAAGAGTCTTCTTCCATCTTTCACGCATACACACATTACATTATTACATTGTACGGCATTTACATCAGTTAGTTGGATGGACAGATCCAAAGCCAGCATATATGTAGGAGCAAACGAGAGAGCTGGAGCGAGTGAGAGAGAGAGAGAAAGAATGACAAGACAATGTATCAAACTTTATCCACCACCAAATTGATACACATTAGACAACGAGGTAATACTTTTGTAGATATTATTAATCCTCCCTATTAGCCGTCAATCAAAGTCTAACAGTAGGAGAATGTCCTGAGCTCATTTGCTTCTTTCCTAGATATGCAGAGAAACATGTACACAGTAGGTATATTGTATATATACATATCTTACTGCATACATAAACATACTATCCAATGTAACAAACAAATAACCTGCACGCGTTTTGTGATGTAATTAAAAGGAGTTGAGAATTTTCTAGCTGAGCAACACTATAATATAAAACACTATATTGTGTAGCTACTAGCTACTCGTATTCAGAGTCCTCATGCAACAACACACATACATATGTAGGTATATACTGGTAAATATCGTTGAAATACAAAAGTTTTGACTTGTTTTTTATTTGCATATGTCCACAGCTTCCCGAATGGCAATATTAGAGAATAAAGCAGGAACTATACATTATACATAGTAAACGTACTATGAAAACATATACGATAGATACAGAAAATGACAAAAATCGACTTTCATTCAAAATTCAAACTCAAAACTCCTACCGGCAGAATGGAAACTAACAAGTAGACTTCAACTTTGCTCTTTTCTATCTTTTCACCCTCGGACTTTTAATCAACCTTTGAGATCTCTGAATTCTCCACATTTTATTTTGCTTTCAATAGTGACGGAGAATTCCCTGACTCACTTGATCTCTTGCCATCCTTTCTCCATGAAGCACAAAGAGAACAAACTGCAATGATATCAAAAGCTTTAAACACAGATGTATTTATAATATGTATATGCCATGCATAAATTTTATATAATATGCATGCATGTTACATATTTTAAGTGTATAGGTTGGGTATATTTTAAAACATTTTAGATAATATATTCAATTTTCATACAACACAAGCTTGATTAAATAAACTAATCACACACACACACGACAACCTTTGTAAATCAGTGGGATTTGAATTCAACACAAAAATTATGAAAAATCTATAGCTTCCATCTCGTTCTTTCATATAAACTGTAATGCATTATAGTTTATACACTGTAGTTTAGTTATTTGGTGAAAATAAAATTATAAGTCTCCTACTTAAAAGTAAATTCAGCATCATTCTGTAAAAATGAGCTTTTTGTGTCAGGAAATTTACATGTTGGTCTCCCGAGTTTTTCTCCCATATCTGATTGGTGTATACTTTGATATGTGTGCCTCAAGCTACATGCACAGTACAGAAATATATTACGGTACTGGTGATAGTGGTGACGATAAAACGAACAAATTTCGCATCAGAAAAGAAAGACGCTGAAATAGAAAGGCGTTCTTGAATTATTGTTCCATTCATAAAATGGCAAATTACAATAAAAAACTCAAGTTTTAAATGACTAGCTTCTGTAAACACCGCTGGGGTCAACAAACAAAGTAAATATTTGTATGTTGTACACATATCTGTTGCAAGTAAATAATATTATTTTCAATCAGTCAACCCAAAACTAATCATCATCTGGGTAGAATCTAGAGAGAGTTACAAGTTGTTGGGAAGTCTGTATCTCTGTACCGCAGAGAAACGAGAAAAACCTACATGCTTTCCTATATGTACGCTTAAGAAGAAGTACATTCTGTGAAATGTGAAAGCTGAAGAAGTAGATTGAAAATCAAACTCTCTAGAATTCTGAGTAGGCGGCATCCTCAAACATTGGCACTTCAGAGTTCAGAGACATTGGAGAAGCTACAAAATCTTATCTACTCAGTTACCATTCAACTCCCCAAGAAATTCCTTATGAAATCGATCGAAACTTACAAGATTAATTCCTTCTACTGAGAACTTTCCCACAGGACAACCACCAAAGAGAAAACTTTCAAGCTATCTTAATAAGAACGACTATTCCCCAATATTTTTCATATGTACATATACGTAACATAATAACTATGGATATTGTACTTAATTATTTGAGCGTCGAAAATGACGTCTTATCTCTTATACATATCACCCAATTAATCATAACGCACATATACACATCACAAATCGTAACCTCGAAAGACACATTGTTGCTCTAGTGTTAATCGTATAGTTTAAAAGCGAATAAAACGACTTGTTACGTCTGTATATTATTAACTGTCTTAACCTATCGAATAATGACTACTGCTAAATGTTTATAATTATTAGGAAACAAAGTAACCAGTTGCTTGGACGGGTGCCCCATGGACATGGTTGAAGGTATCATAGTTTTTAGTAGAGTGATTGTGGATGTCTTGGATCGGTTGAAGAGGTCGGAGGAACATTTCAAACCAAGGTGAGGTGAGGTCATCTTCAATGTATTTACAAAAAATACTGGAACTATTCAAAAAAATTTAGGAATTTTTGTGATGGGCAACAGAAAATCAAAAAAAAATAAATATCATCGTTAAATAATAGGACTTTAAAAATACTGCAACAAAGTAAGATGTTGCGGAGACTTATCAACAATTAAAGGGGAAAAAATATTATGATGATTATATGTATGTTTGTTGACATTAGCTGGAACTGGACATCATTGGTAATTGGAAGATTATGTGTGTGGATGAGGTAGGCTGGGGAGTTTCATTGTGCATGGTGGAGTGGACAGATAGTTTTGAAAGAGCAGGATGAGTAACGAGTAAGTAGTGTGTACTTTTGAAATTGCTTCCACGGTCTAACTTACCACAAATACACACTACAAACCGGCCATGGAGACTGGATAGATGATGGTCAAAGCTTCTTGGCATGAATTGTGATTATAGGAAGGTCGCTGGAGTCAGGAAATTCCAAGTATGTATAAACTGTGTTCCGGGATAAACTTACCCATGAGGAATGTACCAAAGGAGTCACAAAAATAGATGGAGAGAGAGAGAGAAAAAAAAAGAGAAATAGAGAAAAAGTACCGAATAACCAGATACAAAGGAAGGCCATTTAGGTCAGACACAAGATGATGTCGGGATAATGTGAAACTGGAACATGGCGAATTTTAGGGACGCTGTAATTGCAGCTCAAAGGTCCAATAAAAACGATGAATGGTCAAAAAACAATATATTTAGGATTTTTTAAGATTGGGCACACGGAACTGTCTTTATGTTTAAAGCTAAATAGTTAGTCCAAAATCTGAAGACTAAATAAAAACAATGCTTGAAAGTACTATACAAAAAATTCATCGGCGTTTCAAAAGTCTGATATTTAAATAAAATAATAATCTCACAATGTTCTTCAGCAAAATGTAAAATACATAGATTTTTATAAACAATACTCTAATGAACAAATAAATTTCATCAAAAGGGATTTATTATCGCCCTAATACATAGTAAGATCTAACATTAAACCAACCCTTCATTTTCGAGTTTCATTAATTTGGAAAGTAAAAAAGCTTTTTTTTGTACATAAATACTTTGAAAAGATACTCATCAAAAATGGGTGATCGTGTGCCCAAAAATTTGTAGTAGGTAATTGCGTATCTAGTTACGATTCTGTGGAGGTGAAAAGATGTTAAACTTAGAGCATGAAAAAGGACATGGAATGAAATCACAATGTGTTTTGGTGAAATTTATGACATTTGGATGGATGAAAATGGATGGAAAAAGAATGAGTTGTGTTTTGGCTTCAGCTTGGGTGGATTTCAGCATTCAAAATTTGAGTGAAAAAATGGTGAGGAGAGAGAAAGAGAGAGAGAGACATGAGAAAGCATTCAGAGGTAAAGTAATTATTATTGTTTTTTTATTACCATCAATATTATTCGATAAATTGCATGAATGTATTGAAGATTTTAAAGGAGAGAAAAGGAGATGAAAGTATAATGACAATGACATGTAGTTAGGACGTTTACACAGGACTCACGCACATTTATAAGGAAGATGAACTATATCTAAATGAGTTAAAGGTCTGTCAGTGTTGACATTATCTGTTTTGTTAAAAGTTAAAACCCTATTTCTTTCCTTACTTTCATTTAAAATCAGATAGTGCATGTTTTTTTCTTATAAAATGTCTGTCTTTTTTAAAGATGTCATAATCTTTTGCTTGTTTTTATTATATATTATATACACTGGAAACCCTCTATAGTGAACTGGGTATCACCAACTTTTCCCTGTACGGAAGTACTAGCAAATTTCTACGGTACTACGCCATAGTTTTTGAACGGGACGAAATCGTTTGATAAATACTTTGAAATTCAAGATTCCGTAATATTTATGACTGTATAAAAAAAAATTATACGCATATACATATATAATGAGCACATTTTACGTACCGCATCCTTTCTACAAGGAATGAAATCTGTCTGTACCTTTTAAAGCGTTCACTATAGACAATGTTCAGTGTATATATAATGTTGTATTATAAATGGTATGTGCTGATTATACTCCATTATCAATTACCATAAGAAACCTTTTTTCTTCTTCTTTTCACATCATTTAATTGAGCCAAATATTATTTTATAGATATTGATAAAATTTGAGATTTTTTATATATCATTTATAAACGTTTTCTTATATAATTTAATCATCACTATAATTTGATCATATTTATTTCAAGCCTAGAAAACTACTGACTGCCTAAATCTAACATTATAACTTTATTAAATTATCATTAAACTACCTAGATAGATACTCTCTACTTTTAAAACGTCTACGGCTCCGAAAATATTACAGTGAACACACTAGCCTAGTTATATAGTACATTGTATAATGTTATTGTATAAATGAAACTGTTTTATCAACCAATACGTTCAAATTTATATGTACAAGGACAACAAAAGAAAGTACTTATATATAGCGTCAAAAGAAAAAGAATCCAAACAAAAAATCTTAAAACGTTATAAAATTTTAGTAAAAGATAATAATTAACAACATGTAATAATAAAATCAACTCGTAAAATAAATCGTATATAAAACCAAAACAATATGGTGTGTGTGTGTGTAATGTTTAATGTACTATTCAAAGCGGCCCTTTGAACTAAATTGTTCCTGTCATATTATACATAATATGTACTTGGTCATTATACTACACTATATTTTATATAATATGGATAGCTCTTTATTTTGTCACAAATAACACCCCAACTTTTCAAAAAACAAAAAAAAAACGTCACTTTTAATTCGCACTAAGGGCTTGACGAGAAAAATACAACAAAAAATTACGACGAAAAATCCCTCATCTAAAAGCTAAGCAATCATTAATTAACGACAACTAATTGTTCATATCCCTGTTAAATATGTCTAATAATTACTAATTACCTACAGAGGGATAACTTAACAATTATATCTTTTATTTTACTATTTATATATCTGGCCATTATATATTATATATACACAGAACTCCCTACAAATGACTATTTACAGCAACATTTATACATACATAATGTAGTTTTTTATATGTATACTTTGACCTGTACTAGAAGAAAAAACACGAAAACTGCAATAAGATGATAATGTATCTGTACCTATAGCTAACTATCTATAAGACGTATTGTATATTATAATAATATTATACTTAAATGTCATTATTTACAACAATAAACTGTTTCCTTTCTTTCTTTCTTTCTATTTTTTTTGGTAAACTGACATACATCTGTATCTGTGCTTATCGTGTATATAGACTTATGTCTTCGTGTGAGTGTGTGTTTAAATGTACGTGTATTTAAATGACAATAATAATGATAATTAAAAATATTCAGTAGGGCGCAAATTTGTTTCTTTCACTCTTGGATTTAGGTGGTGGGGAACCAGAGGATTTGATTTTTGGTGTAAACGAGGTGTTGTGTGGACGACGGTGGACACCAGTGGTTTGAATTTGAGTCGAATGTGGAAGATTCGCGGCAGATAGGAGTTCTTGAAGACCGCTGAGATTGCCCAAAGCACTCAGCGAAAGGAGCGGGTTCGCAAGGAGTTTGGCCAAAGGAGGAAGGGCACCACCAACTGAAGAAGAACCTCCCTGAGACACTTGTGAGTTGTTGGGCCCACCCGAAGATGATCCTTGACCATTCGGGGAGCCTCCATCTCCTTTGTTTTGGGATTCCAGGTTCGCCTTTTGCAACTCGACACTGATTCATAGCATAATTTTTTTTTGTCATTTTGAAATATAGATACCCAAGATAAATACTAAATGTACTATCATACAACATTATATAAGTAAAACCAACCCTTTATCATTATAACCTTTCCTTAATAAGTCCCTATAAACATTATTACTATTTTTTTGGAAAATTAGATACTACTTGATTGATGTGAGATCTAAATTTATATTGTATCTTTTTGCTCAAATCGCTCTCAAAACTAAAAAATACTATTAAAAGTTAAAGCTAAAATACTGAATTTTCGGCATCACGTTACATTAAAATGTTACTACAGGACGTAAGACTACGACTTTATATATATGTTACACGAAAAATATCTGACGTAGATCAACTATGTAACTATATTATACACCATTAATATTTAACTTGTTAGTGTTCGATGTTCGATGCTTACCATAATAATATACATAAAGTATGATTTAGATGTACACTACAAACTCAAGGCATGTTAACTGACTCCATTTATAATCATAAATAGAGTAGAAGCAGGACAAGTACGTAAGTAGAAGAGGAGTTTTATATGAATATGAAACATTTTCATGACGTCTTTCCTATAATGTCAGTCAATACTAATAGACATGAAAAGGGAATATTTTAGAATAGAATCACTTTCATAGTTACCTCATGTTGATTAGGTACTGAGCCAATGCCACGGAATCATGATTTCCAGTAATGGTGATGACACGATCAGTACAACCTTCTCGCAACTCTTCCGAGTTACTAATTCGAATCATAGCACCACTGATTTGCCTAGAAAAACAACCGAGAAGAGAAGATAATTTAGTCGCATCCTTTTTATTATATTTATACTTACATACTAAACATTATGAATTATATGGATATAATTGGTCCATTTTAAATGATATAGTTTATAGTTATCATCTAATCATCATCATTTCTAATATTATGAATCACTATATAATATATAAGTAGTATATAAAGTACATTTGGTGTACAACATACATACATACTACATACATACATGGGTAATAGATACACTCTATAAACATAAAATAACACACATTCAATTATGTATAGCTAATCGTTAGGCATCGGTACCCTGTATGTATGCTGTAGAATTCTATGCAAAATAGATGAGCATATTGATATAGAATCTTATACATACATGTACCTACCTAAAACGCTAAAATAACGAAGGCAAAGTCTGCCACATCATCATCATCATCATTTCACAAACCAAATTTTTTTTCCATCAATATAAATATACCCATGTCTGCTATGTCGACTACTATATGCCTACTTCATCATTTCACAAAAGAATAAGTAAGTAACCATGCATTATACATACAAATGATTTCGTTATACGTAGAAAGAGAGAGAGAGAGGAGAAATACAGTATATGTATATAGAAAAAAGAAAACGGAAAAACAATGGAATTGACGCCAACGAAGGAAACTGAAGAAGCTGCCAATGCAAACGAGATTTAACCATACCGAAAAACACGAGAGCACGAAACTGTCATCAAACTTGTCATTGACACACACTCGGTGACTTCTGGACTAAAGACATCAAGATCCAAACATTGGCACACACAAACACATACACGTACATACTCCCACACCGACAGCAACAACGGCGAAGAGACGAAAATTTCTCTAGCCGTTTCAATGCAAATGAACGATGAAAACTCCATACACATTCGTAAGTGATAGAGTATCGTACATATGTATAATACACACTACACACTAACACTCATATAGTCTCGTAGATAGAGGAACGTATCGATCTCATCACAAAATCTTCGTAACCAACTTGTAAGTTGTTGTAGCTTGAGCTTCTAGTAGCAATAGTAGACGTAGTATGTAGTAGTACAGTAGTAAGTAGTAACAGTAGTGGCAGCTATGTTTTGCCTCCTTTGGCTTCCTCCCTCTCCTCCTACTCTTTCCTTCTCACTCACTCACTCACTCTGCCCGCCTGCCGGTCGTGTATTTTTCTACTTCACACATATTTTCTTCCCTAACCTCTCTGCTTCCTCTCCTTTCCAATTTTTTCCATACACACAAGAACTACATACTAACATACACACAATTCTATCTTCCAATATATTATTATATAACTATATGCTAGAAATACATCCACACAATACATCCATTATATAATATAGCAAGTAACTGCATTCATATTCATATATTACATGTAATATGTAATAATCTATGTCTTCTATAGAAGTAACAGCAAAAAAAAAAGACTTGCCAGAATTCTATTACCTACAAGTTTCATTTTTTCCAATCTTTTGTAAACTCTCTAGATTGAAAAGAAACTTTTTCCTCTCCAAGTCTAACAAAAGCTAAACCTAAGGTAGGTACGAGAAAGCTATCCTATCTTTCTTTCGACCCTTTCTCTATTGAACCCAAAGAAGAAAAAAAAGTTGATTTAAGGTAGACTCACCGGATTTCCGCTATCTTGGTTCCTCCTTTACCTGAGGAAAAAACAGAGTCACAAAACATGTATTTATTTTACCCAACATACATAATACATAATATGCTACAATGCTTTGGGATAAACATTTCTCTATATTTTACATACATACTGCACATCATCCTAATCTCTACAAAATTGTATACTTGCACATTTTTTGCAACCCAATAATATTTTGGAAGAATTATGTAACTATGTAGTAAGTATAAAACAGAGTCTGGATAGCCTTTTAAATAATATCAGTTCACAAAAAATCATGATAATATGCTCTATCAATTTCATAAAATAACGGCGAAAAATAATACTATGTTGATCTTGCTAAATAGAAAAAACAAACAAAATATCAAGACACACAGCCTACAGCTGGTAACTTGAAACTCTTCAAACATAGATATACACCATGGTCCGCAAATAAAAAAAATCATCAACTTAAGTTTCCATAATATATTATTATAGTTTGTTGTCTTGTAAAAGTGACTCGCATGATATAAAGTATAAGTTACGAGCATTCAATGTTTCCAAATTATATTGTAAAAGAATTTAAACTCGATTCAATGTCTATTCTCACAAAATAGTTCATACAATATTTTAAAAGTGTTCAATCGATACATGCTATGTATGTATATAATCCAGATTTGTGATATAGAACTACATAAATCTGTGTATAAGATATGAATAATAAAAAGGCGAAGGAATTAAGTAAGAATCATATGTAGAAGATAGAAGGCAAGCAAGTATACATACATAGATATTTATGGTATAAGCTAAGATAGGGATTTATTTATAGTTTATAGTTATTATTATTATTATGTACAAGGAAATTCTTAGACACATACCAATCACACAGCCGATCAACTCATTCGGAACTGTCATTTCTTGCTGTACATGATTATTTTGCTGACTTTGCTGCTGACGGTTGTTTCCTGTGCGTAACTGACTCCCTGCTAGGGCAGCCAATGCCGCCAGTGGAGCTAAATACGAACACAAATATTTACTTTAGACATTCACTCCAATTTACTGGTTCAAACATATAAAGATACTCCGACTAGCAAATATTACTCATCCTTGTTATAACCATACAAATAATAATATCCTTTCCTTCAATAACATTGTAACACGACAATTGTTATTACTTTCTACGAATGTACATATTATACATATTAACATTCATTTCACGCGCACATGCCTACACAAGTCTCAGGTAATATACAAAAGTCACAAATTGTTTTGTTTAGAATTTCGATATGCTGTGTATACAGTATACATTATATAAAGACAAGAATATTATGCAACTCAAAATGTATGTGCACAATAATACACACACGTATGTAATTCCATAAGATGTTAAGTTTGAGTATTAAGTCATAAATGGAACTAATTTGTTATGTTATTCAAAAGATAAATAGGATATAGCGCATAGAGTAATTTCACGGGAGTAGACCCTGTCGGCACTTTCTCATTTCTCACACAGAGATTTAGCCAGAGATCTAATCCAGCGTGAAACGTTTTGTATAAATAAGTATCTAAATTTCGCGATGCCGAAATTATAAAGTTATTACTTTTGAGACTTTTAAACATTATTCTAGACTTCCAAAAAAAGTAATCCCGTATTTACCCATCCACCGTCATTAAGTTTTAAATATTGAGAGAGTGCGTGCATGTTATAAAATGTATGCATGCGCTGAAAGTTTTGTCGAGAAACCAAGAAATTCGAGTGATATCCGCGTATCTTTATGGGAAACCCAAAATATAGTAAGTAGTGGACACTACTTACAAGTATGATTAGCTTCCGATTCATGCAATTCCCAAACGCAAGGCGGGTTGATTTTGTGTTGGAAAGACATATCTAGCCTTTTAAAACGAACTAGTAAAAATTTAAAATTTTGATAAAACTTTGATCTGTACAAGAAGTAATTTTAAAAAGTATTAATTAAAAAAATTCCTTTTTTGAACCATGTCCTTGATCTTTCGTTGCTGCTTAATTTCTCTTCAGTTAACTTAAATATATTCATGGTTAATCTTTAAAACTCTTCGAAAATTTTTTGCTTATACCGTACGTCATATAAAGTCTCAAAACAAACTGTATTCGGCAACTTTTGTGCTGTTGTATTTAAGTTCTACTAGCTGTGTTTCACTTTTTGCACTTATATTATTAAGGATTATTTACAAGGTCAAAAATAAGAAGCCTAATTTGTAGAAGCATTTTGCCAACTTTTTGTGGTCAATTATATACATGTACGATTTTGCGCTATATTTTTGAATAGGTTTAAAGACCAGACGTCATGTACTGTGTAGAATAAAACGGCATCCTTAGTACTAAAAGATTAAGATATATGCTCTAGGATGTATAATGTTTTCTCAAAAATATCAATGCACATAGAATGTCGCAGTCGCATGTATCAATTTAAATGCTATATTTTAACTTTGCGAGCGCCAAATCCAATACTACCTTCATAAGATACATAAAAAGAAAAACTACTATCCGTACAAAAGTAGACACTAGCACATACAAATTACAAGACAGTTTCTAAGTACATATGTGTATATTACAGTGAAAAAAAAAATATTGGCCAACCTGCAGGATTCACTGGTCCAGCATTTGGACCACCGCCAATACCACCGAGACCTAACGCAGCCAGACCAGCCAATGGTGATCCTCCCATTTTGCCCATCTGCTGTAGAGAAAAAGAAAAGGTTTGTAAGTCTCTGATATAATGCAAATCGACGAGCAAATAGTACAAAATACAAGGCTTGCAATACAAAGTATTCCAAAAGACAAACTATTGTTCCCTCCCTCCTTCCCTCCCATCTCTCTACAATATATTGTTGTTATGTATATGTGTAAACTGTAAACAATCCCACATATACAAAAATCCATATGAGTCACATACATTGAGATGTATACAACTACATATACTCACACACATATGCATCACATAGAGAAACAGTCGCGAGAGAGAAAGCTGAGAGGAAAAAAAACTTTGCGGTTCCAAAGCGCAATGTTCAACCGGAAAAGCGGAAGATTATTACATTATACAAATGCACTCTCGTAAAGTTTGTTCAAACATTTCCCTTTGGATACTGGATACATTTCAGAAGACTGCACTCTGCACAATTTTCAGAGTATGTATTTGACGCCACAGCCTATACAATAATTATACTACTTTGTATATCTCTTCTTGCCAACAGTATACATGCATACATGTGTATAGACACAACTTACTTCTGCGGGATTCATTCCGTAGCCGCCCTGCATGCTATATCCACCACCACCTCCTTGACCCATCATCTGCAACTTTTATCCAAGTTAATAACATTACGTCATATTACACTTTTCTACAACTACACAATGTCTTATAAAAACTGATATGCATAACATACATGTGCGGGACCAGAAGGACCAGGTCGTGGACGATATGGGATTGTTCCACCTTTTTACCAAAGAATTTAAAATTCTATTATTATCTACTATCTAAATATACCCTGTACGTAGTGTACGTACTATTTTATCAAGATTATCGATTAAAAACATTTGAAAAAGATTTTAAACAAATGTAACCAATCAAAAATAGTAAAGAATACAATAATGTATCTCCTACCTTTTGGAGGACTCTGATGAACAAAATGAAAGCATGAAAAAGAAACAAAAGGGTAAAATTACACTTAGAAAACATTATTTGCTGACAATCCCAAACAACTTTTAAAAACATTTATACAATAAACTATTATATACTGAAAGGAAGTTGTGTACATACCTCGAGCATTATCATACAAATATGATAGATACACTTGGTGATAGCATCACTCATGCCACTTATTGTGACAGCTCGCTCAGTCGAATTTGGCAACATTTCTGACGCCACTATTTGCATTAAAAAAAACAAATTAAACAAATATTATAAGTATAATATGTAATATGCTTAGAACTTTATAGTTCATGTCGCACAAAGCGCTTGGAAATGGTGGGATAGAGAGTAAGGCACTATACGCTTTATTCGCAAACCGCAATATGTACTAACCTTGAATGGAGGCACCCGTCACATCTCGAATCTCCCTAATTTTGGACCCACCTTTTCCGATTAAGGAACCACATTGAGATGCCGGCACGATTAAACGGAGCGTAATTGGTGGTTTCGGCACATTATCAGCTTTCATGTTCTGCAGAATTTAATAAAGAGAGAATCGTCAGGCATATGAAACTTGTGGGCACGGTTATGATAATATGACGACCGCAGAAAGGCGAGGACACTTTTAAATGTGCCATATCACGCCATGAAGTACATGAAATTATCCTTTCTCAATCAACTTTAAATCTATGATGATTGTCGTATTAAATACTTTTTACTCGATACGCCGAGAGTTCTTTCTAGAAATTGTAGCAAATAACAGAGTAAAGGGTTCATTGCAATAAAAACTTTTCATGCGGTTAATAGGAAAACGATGGCCATTGAATTACAAATTACATAATGAATTAATGTAGCCGTACTGGAATAATAGTTTCAAGATAATCACGAAAGTATCCGGGTTCAAATTAATCAATTAAACAAAGTTACGCAAACTAATAATGAAATTAATACAACTACTAAAACTCGATTATGTACGCAGAGAGAATACTTGATTAAAACTATGTTATTAAGTTAGGAGAAAGACTGATGAAAAGGAGAATAAAAAACTGTGATTTCTTACACACAGTGTGTTAATACTTACACCACCACTAACATAGACTTCCTCCAGTTTACGACAAATGAGATCAAATGCTTTCATGATTCCACTTGAATTGCCTGTAATGGTGACGATTCTTTCAGGTGAAGATCCATCACTAATGTTGATCCGAGCTCCAGACTGAAAATATTGCCATATAAAAACATACGTAAATAAAACATTTCTTTTTACATTTATTATTACTAACTGAAGTTAAATTGACTATTACTAAATAAAGATATTACCACTTCATTACTTTTTAACTGTTATCAAACTTTAATTGTAGGCATTATACGCTTATATCTACTTGTAGTTGTACAATACAAAATTTGTTTTCCTGCGCATTTCCCCATTGTTCAATATATTGTAGTTTGTAGTGTACTCATAATATATAATATTGGTACTTTTGCAAAGTTCCAACTTTTTAGGTAACAGTTAGTAGGCAACGGCAGGTGTGAGTCAAGTATAAAAGAAAGGATACAAATATTGCATAATAATACTGATATATGTGCATAGAAGACACAAAATGTTTGTGCATACAAATAAATGTAAAAATGACGTATTCTCATGGGTGTGAAATGTCTCTGCTTTATCTAAATTACTAGCGACTCCGACCTTCTGCCTTATTCCTTTCCATATTTGTCACTTTCGTATTCTATCTCGGGAAAACAAAGCCCATTTCAGAATTAAATTTCCCTGCTAGGATGATGATCATCATGATACACGTATAAACGTCGACAAAGAACAACATAACATTCCAGTACAATGTATTTCATCTGTCAGCCAGGATCCCAACTCGCGGTGGCTTAGAGCTTACAAAATTTTCCGGTTACACAGAGAGAGCTTGCTTATACTCCTGCCTCTTTGTCGTTGTCGTCGTCATGTGCACTAGCCCTTTCTTTCACTTTCCTTTACCTTGTACATACTCTACCTACTACACGTTATCATTTCCAATGTGCTCTTTCTCTAGCCGAATCCCTTAGAAACGCATTTGAATTTACTACACCTCCTTTTTCTTCTTCTAGAATTGAATGAATGAGCAACGTTGCTTTCGCAAACAGTCAGTTATACCCACGCTTGTCACACTTGCAAACTTGAGCTCCAGTCATCATATGACAAATGTTTCTTTTCCATTACATTACGACAACTAAACCAACTGTGTACCTCCTCCTCCATCCATCTACCTATTTATCTAGCCATATGTTTACGCGGCTGAGTGTTTATGTTTCTAGTGTAATGTGCAAGTGAGAGCGACGACTATAACAAAATTCCAACATTTGACAGATAATAATGTTGTTCATAAAACAAAAGTCAAATGCTATACATACAACATATATATTTTTGAGTCTAATAATATAATATTAAATTTTATATATCATTGTCAACAAAAATAAAAATTCTCATTGCTCAAAAATCAACGACCTGAAATAATACAAGTTTATATCAAAAGATGAGCGAATCAGTAACAAAAACATATATATAGATTTTCAAATTTGTACTTATAATTATACGTTATGTAAACAAGTTCACGCGTAGATTCAATTTATAATCCATTTTTCATCCTCGGAAAAAGTGGCACATGAAAAAGCAAAAAGTTTGAAAAAGTAACAAAAAAATAATGCTACAT
>JAQIVE010002263.1:0-20580 GCA_034698285.1 Sminthurinus bimaculatus | reverse complement strand
CATGTTGTTATATTATGCTGTGCTTAAATGTTGTATAGGTTGTCATTTCGCTGCGGATGCAATTAGAGAACCCCCCACTCGGGGCTCCGACTTTCTTTTCCGATTTAATAGACCGCTGGATTAATGTATTCACGGCACACATGATACGTTTCCAATCCTTTAGCTCAAGATTTCTCAAATTTAAGAATTTTCGGTTTCGAATGTGGATGGGCCTCTTGCAAATTGTAATTGAACAACAAGTAGATTAAATTACTTTACTATACATTTTTTCATGCGCTTTCTATTCATGGGTTGATATGTAACATGTATTTAATAGGTTCCCTTTCTCGCAGCAGCGTTTGCCGTTAGTTTAACCAGTTTAGGTCTAAAAACGAGTTCTGGAAAAGCATTCGAAGATCGACAATATGATGACAATACAGTTCAGCAATCCTGCAATAACTGGACAATTACGAGTAACATTAAGCCCATAAATGAGTTGGGAACGTTTATCTTTAATGCTCACAATAGTCTGAGTAACTTCCACGTGAGCTCTCTTTTCTCATCCCTACCGTTCGTGACTCTGAGTATCTACTTTTACATCATTTTCTCCTTTCTCTTCAGTGCCTATCTCAACTTTTTTGAACTTGACGATGTAAATTTTCCTGTTCAGATCGCCTTTGACTTTTGGCGAACTCTTCTAGAGAAAGAGTACAAGAGACAGGTTGACGCAAAGAAATTTATGATCTTGACTCTTGTCCCAGACTTGAAGTTCCAAGAGATTTTATATCAATCCAGAATCAGATGCGGCTTCGGGCTCAAAGAAAACTATTGGAATCTACTCATGACTCAGCTTCTTCTCAATGATCTGGATGTTCAAGCTCAGGATTTTGAGAGTATCAAAGACTCCTTTAAGAACCATCAGCTCAGGTATCGAATAAACTAGATAATAATATGTACAATGTACAATTGTACAGAAGTATGTACTTTTGTTTCTTTTGGATTGGATTGAAGCAAAGTGGTTGATGTTCATGCTTGCTTGAACGATATAGGCAAAATTTTATTTTAATAGCACTTTGCTGTTTTTTGTCAAAGTTCTCTCTTATATGACGAAAAAATACAATAAAGTCGCAAAATCTTGTCCCACTTATCCAAGTTTCCCTTTTATACAGATCCCACTTATCCGTAAAAAAATGCATGAAAAACATAGTCACACAAGCTATCGTCAACAATTTGTCCCAGATACCCAAATTTCCCTCTAAACCGAATCCCACTTAAGTGAATATTACTGTATACATATGTATTTTCTTTGGTGGTTTTTTGTACGGTTGACAGATACGAATTCGAAAGCTTCCGAGTCACTTGTCGCACTCTGACCGCTGGAAATAATAATAACGAGGACTTTATTAAGCTCCTCGTCAAGTTCTACAAGGACTTTGATGAAAAGATGATGAGAATGAGCTCCTACAGGATCGCACAAACTTTCAATCTCCTCGGCGAGAAACTACACAAACAGCCTGGCGATGGTTAAAATACATAATAATATTTTACTTAAAAGCAAACAATTATAGTTTAATGTAAGTCTTTATTTATTATTAGCTGATGTAGCCAATATGAAACTGAAAATTCGCTTTAAATATGCCTTCAGAGGAAATTCAATGTACAATATTATGAGTATTTATAGTTCCTTATATATTTCTATTTTCTATTTACATAATATTATTTAAATTTACATTTTTTATGTAAGCATGATTGATTATAGGTAAAGGTAAAAATACTCAGAATTTCAATATTTGAATCGCCGAGATGAAGGAAGCACGTAACTAGGTGTTGAACTTTAGTTTAGTTAGCATTAAGTTACTATGGTAACAAAAAAGGAGTTACGTGCGACTCATTTATCGGAAGAATCTCAACACCCTCTACTTTTAAAACTGTTTTTAAAAAACTTACTTTTAATATAGTCGGACTATAAATAGAAAAAAATAAAGCTGAATCTTTTTGTGTAACACGGAGATCCATGCATAGATTTTGATTTTAGAAAATGATTAGTACTCCTATGCATTAACTGATTGTCTAATCGTTGGACTCTATCAAGGCGAGTCTGCTGTGTGAGGAAACATTGTTACATTATTTATTAGAATGTCTTTTAGAACTCTTGACGCTATCTCAACTAACTGTGTAAACTCTATGCAATTGGAGATCCACTTCTTGAACTATGTAAGTAACTATGTAAGTACCTAAGTGAAGTACCTAAGGTACTTCAGTGGTGCAATCAGATCCAGTGGACTACAAACAAATTGATAGTTAGAACAATCAATATTTTATTTGGTTCTTTTTTATTAACATTCATTGCTATATCGTATAAAATGTATAATTTTGGTCGAAAAAATGAGTACATGTTTTATTTCACATTATCATAACAATCTTACTATTATATAGTTCTGCAGTCTTTTTGTAAATAATTCCTTGCTTTTGCATGAGGGGCACAGGAAGGAAATGAAAATGTAAAAGGTAAAAATAGCCCTCATGTCGATTCTGCGGTATTTTATTTTCTAAAAAGTTCTCGAATTCGATTTCAGTGGTTATAAGTTATAACAGCTAATACTAACTAATTAGGAATTTTAAGGAAAGAGACAAAAAACTTCACTAGTTTTTGTTTCTACAAACAAGCGTCTATAAAGCTGTACATATATTTCTATATGTATACGATCTACTATATATTATTATTATGTATCATTTTCATTTTCAAAACGCTTAAGTACAAACTTTCAAACAATTTAAATCATTGGCAAACTGCAAAAGTCACAGTAAAGAGACGATGGTCTAGAATAAGTATATGCTATTTTACAAATTAGGTTGCAAGTATCTTAAGCTTGCGAAAATCACACGTCACGAAATTATCCTACATATTACGTACGTACATTACGTATATTACGTACGTACATTACGTATATTACGTACGTACATTACGTATATTACGTACGTACATTGTATATGATATAATATGTATAGTAATTATCTATATATTATCTATCTTGCAATTACATCTCTTTCGTGACGAGAGAGAGAGAGAGAGAGAGATGTGAAAGGGAAAATTTCGCATTCTCCTGTTGCTATAGGAATTGTCAATTTTTTGTGGCGCTGTATAAGCAATATAAGTGCACCTTTCTGACTTTGATTGCGAAAAGAAATACATTTTTCGAACATGCCCATAGAGTTTTTAAGTATGTATATTACTACGTATCGTTTTAAAATCGTGCTTAATAGCTGAAACGGATATGAGCGCGAATCAAGACTTCCGAGCTATATAATAGTACGATAAAATATAAAATACTACTAGGGCTAGATTAGCCTTGGCATGAGTTGTTTAAGTCATGTCCTAGTACGGTTATTTTTTTATAGGAATAAGATGATACAAATTATATTCATTTTTGTGGATATACTCCCCGAGAGAGAAAATATCTAGTACTCAATAGTGTTTCAATCCTTAAGGATCTTGAGATCAACAATCGGGAAGTCGGGAGTCGAAACATGTTAGCAAATCTGACTTGATCTCATTGTCAATGAGAAATCGTCTTTATTTGTGGCCTTTTTTGAAATTCGAAAATAGGTCATAGTAGCTTGGAAAAGGATCGATAGGTGAAGGATTTTATCGAAGCGAGATAACTAAGGACGATTTTTTATATTGTTAGTACAGAACTGCTCGCTCCTTCGGCTTTATGCCTGACCTTAATTTAGTTTAGAAACCGTCCGTTTTAAGATCTGTCATTTTTTCAAACTTTTTTAAGTGAAAACAGTCATTTTCTGTGGTTTCCACTTTCAAGGCTGAGTTTTCCCCTTTAAACGTTTTACATAATTTTGCCAACGTATTATGGGAGAGTTTTTCATAAACAATCACCTGTCCCTCATGAATACTCTCCGCCTCATTGTTTTGTAGGAACAAAAATCCCACAACAAGTTCTTTGCACGATGATTTTTGCACGGTGAAAAAAGGTTTTAGAGGCTTTAATTTTTAATATTTGTTTGCTCTATCTCACATGCACCAAATTCCGCGTTGTAACTTATCCCTGTAGGAAATAACTATGCTAGGACAAGACTTAAATTACAGCCTACATAAGAACTTCATAATTATTGCTAAAAATTTGTTTTAAACAAGTTTGATAAAAACAAATGCTTTGGTAAACCAAAAAAGCTGTATAAACGTTGTACATGTTATTATTACTTATTACTAATATAATAATATAACGACTTTGCCTGCCACTACGAAGCTACATTGTATATTGTGTTGCTGAAGTTAAAACTCTCATCCATCTTTTGAAGGTAAAATTCGACTCTGCTCTAAAAAAATATACATGATTCTGCAGACAAAACAAAAATAAACATTATTATAAAATTTAGATCTCACATAGCTAGATTTGTAAAAATAAACTGTATAATAAATAATAATATATAATATCAGTTGCATATTCTTTGTTCCGAAACAAATGAAATTTTCCACTGAAAAAATTCATGCTCATTTTGTTTACCCAACGTTTTTTTTCCGAAGGGACAAACTATTTTCAGAAAGATAAAATTTTGAAAGCGAATAGTTCGTACGTTTGTCCACAAAGAGTCTTGAGACACCTGGCTTTTGTCAATTTCAGGTCAATCCCGACGACACAAGAAAAACGCTCCTCTTGTATGCAATTAAGACGTTTTTTGAACAATGTAGTTTAATAGGTAACTAGTATATAACAAGTACATATAGGAGAAAACTGAGATGAATTTATAAAAATACCCTGATCAAAAAACTGAAAACAGGAAGAAAGTTTTCGGTTCTTTTGTATGAGTACTTTTATAAAATAAAGGACGTTGTTAGTCTAGGTTACATGTACATGTAGTGGCAATTCATTCATTTCATTCATTCATTGAAGCAAATTCATTTTTTGCTTCACCAAAATGAACAATGTCCCGTTACTGATATTATGATACCGATACATTATGTATAGTTGTAGCATAAGGCTATGGTCCAATAACACCAAAAGTGATGATAAAATAAAATTATACCTTGAAAACAAGTTTGAACACATGATCTTTTGTAATGGCATCAGACTCGGTCGGAGTTTCTACTCTGTATCCTAGGAGCGGCAGTGAAGCGAGTGGAGACGGGTCCTAGGATTGAAGTTATAAATGTTATTTAGTACTTTTTAATCATGGCATCTTCAATATATCTCTAAACCGTTTGTACAAATTTGACGAGCATTGCAAACGTACAGGACCATCATCGCGTATAGCATATTTTTTAAATCAGGATGATATTGTATTCTCAAACTTACGTTGAAAGATTTATAGAAAAATAGGCATATATTTGAAAAGACGACCCATAAACACTGCCATCCTGGAGAATTTTTAAATTTTCGCAACAGGAATCCTGAGATTGTACATGTGTTTCCCAAACATAACTCAGCATGTGAAATTGATATATTTCTGTGCCACGAGACGTGTATGGTGCTATTTGATCTATGACCCACTTGATTGTTATTACGTATAGTATTATTGTTATTATTTTCTGCTGTTAATTTGTTTCCATCTGTGGCATTAAGGAGCTCTTCAGAGGAGCATCCGATGGTCTTCCAAAAAGCAGGATTTGGCTTAGCACTTGTAATAGCCTCTACTATGGCTTGTGACCACAATTGCTTATCCTGCGTCAGGATAAAAAAATTTAGCCTTTTGTAATGATTCTTGATTACAGATAATAGTTCAATGAAAAGTGTATTTTTTTATAATAAATACTACTACGAATATGTATCGTATTGTACTAAAAGGTTTTTTACTTTGTCACCAAAGCCAGCAAGCACTAAAACTTTATCGTGTGGAGTTATTAAACTGAATGCATTGGGGATTGAACCAATCTGATGTTGATCGTCAAAATTTTGCTGCATTTGAGCTTCAAACAATGGCACGATTCCATGCAATCTGAAAAGCATAACCCCTACATATTAACTACATGTCCAAGTAATTAATTTTCATTGTAATTGCATGATAGAGTATTAATATAGAGAATAAAGAACTCACTGTGTAGAAAGGAGCAAGATGAACGATACACATTACATGGATTACAATTTGTATGGATATTTTATATATGAGATGTAAATAATAAGTGGCATTACCTGAAACCAGCAGCACTTGAAACTCGGACACCATAAACGATACAGTCTCGAAACTATATTGCAAGAATACCACTATTATTATTCATGCATAAATCAAGCTACCATTTCCGCAATTTTGAACAGGGTCATAAAATTCATAAATGTGTACACATGCAAAATGTCATCACATCTTTGTGCCTTGTGTTTTTTTCAACACTAAACACTAATGTTAGAAACGGTTCCATGTATGTATACAATAAACCTTTACCATAAGGAAACAAATTCAACGACCAATTTATGAAAAATTCTTACAAGTAATTATTCCGGAGCATGTCTCATATAATGCACATGCATACATTTATCTAGGTTTGTAAATGAAAAAACATGAGGGTACGTACTAGGAAGAAAATTCTATTCTGCAGTCCACGTTTCCTACTCATCTTCAGTAAAATTCCCTGGCGCATGAAGTTTCCAGGGCTCTCTGGAAAACCAGGCATTTCCCGCAACAATTCGGCAACCTAATTTAAATTTTACTTAGTACATACTTAGATATCATAAATATAATGTACAATAACTACGAGCCCAACTAAAAAAAATTTACCTTGGCTCGACTTTCCAAACCACTCTGTAGATTATTAATGATAGAAACAAGAGGGCTTAAAATGCTTTCTAATTTTCCACAATACTGCCGTATGGCGTCTGTCTCGTAAGTCCGAAAAACTACAAAGGGGTACAAAATTTAGATTTTTATATTATGTAACATCATTGAGTCCCAGTATCGTAGAAGTCACAAGTACCACTTTTCAAGATAGTGGTACTTGTTGTGTTGGACATTATTAACTAAGCGTTTGACAGGAGAAATTAAGCATAAATTTCGCTTTAAATGTTAAAATTTAAGTAAGATGTAATTGTTTATCTCACCTGGTAAAACGTCCTGCCAATAATAAAGTATCCTATACATCGGTTTTAGTGCAAGACTCGTAAGTGGTAAGTAGTGAGCAAAGCCTTCCTCTTCTATTAATTCATCGAATGATGATAAGAGCCCTACTCTTAGAAACTCTTCATACTTGCCTGAAATTCAATTTGATTTAATTAGTATATTGCCAATATTAAAATACTACACATCATAGTACGATTACAATAAGTCAGCTTTGTCAAACGCCTCCGAGTTTAATAAACCAAAGAGTTTGACGACAATTGAAAATTCAAAGTTTATCATCAGTTTATACACAAAAAGGATTTCGTTTCTTTGTTAATGACTAATGACTTACTCCAATTACTATCGAAGTGTTTCACAATTGTTGCAATAGTTTGGACACCATGGACACCAGCTTCCCAATGTTCCTTCTTGATCTCAACTAAGCCCTCTAGATTTTGCAGTAACATGGTATTTGCAGGTAGTAATGATGCTACGAACTTGCCAGCTAATTTTAAATCTGAGTAAAATGTGCGGTGCGTGGACAAAATCTCTTTACACATATAATGCAGCCAGTCAGGATCTGAAAAGGATACAAGAGAATTAATTACAGAGTTGCAATGATATTGATACATAATAGATAAATACCAGCAATGGATAAACTTGAAGTGTCCCACTAGGATTCAAGAGCACCATATTCCTATACTATCAGTATTCAGAGAAATTTCAAATTTAATAATGACAACATCGAATGATGTACAAAACACCAAAAATCCCAGAAGAGCACTTCAGATCCCTCGTAAGAAAATACTCACGTACATACTTTCGTAGACTATAAGAAGTATACCAGAGAATCTGCAGTTGGATTTGTATTATTTTTACAGTTTTATGTCTAAACAGTCTCCTTGCAGTTTGAACAAACTGCACTGGTGCCTTTGAGAGTTTTTAAGAATAAAAGACTACGGAATCAACTGCAGAACCCCTTTGGTGTCTATATATTCACAAAATTTCAATATAAACACATTGTGTATTTAATTTTCAAATTGTTTTGCAGACCGAAAAGTCCTAATACCATGCTTACTACCCACAAAGAGACTTATCTACACAACCATACACAAGTACGTGCGTCAAATTCAATAACATGTAACCACGAACGACAGTAAGAATTTTAATTTTGACTCACCAAAATGCTAAATGCTGTACTAGCAATAGCATATTGTCCTCGTAAGCAAGTGTTTAAGACAGACAAAAAACATAATTTGCATAAAGTTTCTGGATTGACTTTTATTATTATTTATCAAGGATTTAATCTTTATCCAAACAATTTTCCTCCTCTTTCGTACCGTATTATATAATTCGTTAATATATTAATATTATTGTGTATACATTTTTTATTCTTCATCTTAATTTTTTCTTAGTATCTTGGCACAAACAACTTTAGTATATATAATAATATAATAATTGAGTAAATATGTCTTGTTTTTGTTTAGTACCAACTGAAACGTTTTACATCAAGATTATCCCAGCCTTATGGGCAGGAAGAATGAGGATGCAAAATCTTTAGGATATACTAAGATACCCGGTATATATGTAATATGTACGTACATACTGTTGTTACTTTAATAATATTATAAAAGTGTGCGACAAGGAATTATTATTGCAAGAGTACGAGGTGTTATAAATAGTCAGAATGATAAAACACATAATACTGACTGACATGCTCTATCATTATTTTTTGCTGCTATCATGTCACTGAGTTTGGTAATCAGTCTTGAAACGAAATAATAATAACTATTAATTATTCAAAGAAAATAAAAAAATGCCCACATAATAATTATAAGTATGGAATATAAAAATAAAACACGGATTTTACACACCACCGACCACCATCATCATGGGATACATTGAAATAATACTACGTAACAATCTGGGATGGGGGAGGTAGGCCATTTCTGTATGGAAGATTTTTTGACCATACATAAGAATGAAAATTTTCTTAAATGGTATCAAGATGTTTAGAAACATGCACACACGTATGCATGTATAAATATGCATATATGTACATAGAATTAATAACTGCAAAATTGGGTAGTGGCGGTGGTTTGTAAGTAAGACAAATAATCTGTACATATAACGAAATAAATGAAATAAAAATGCACGATTTTTATGACTGAAACAAATAAGGTTTTAAAATTGTTTCATTATTATTTTCTTCTATCATATGCCTACCTATGAAAATTTTGTCTGTTTAGAAAAACATATAAAATAAATAAATGAAGGCCCAAGAAAATTAAAAAAACTAACTCAATTTTATCAAACGAAGTAATAATAAAATTGCTGAGTAATAAGTAATAATAATACCTGACATAATAATATTCCCTTTTTTTCTGTTATGTGTTTTACTTGTAAAGTTTGTGCTGTTTTCAATACAAAAAAGGAAAATATCACGAAATTATTCGTCTTACCAAAAAACTCACAAATCCACCAAAAAAGCCAACCAACGTAATTTAAATCTCTTGACTTTGAGAAAAAGACATGTTTTAGATAGAGAAAACAGACAAAAGTACAAAATTTATAAATTGTCTCCTTTCTCATCATTATTAGTTAGATTATAGTTATTATAATTAAAATTTATATTAATAGTATAAATATATAGTACACACTAAGTTAATATATTGTTTGAAATATCTATATAAATATGTACATATATATTGTTATTACTATTAGAAATTTCTGAATCACCGAAACATCCCTCCCCCTGTTAACACATATGTTAAAAAATTGAACTAAGGTTTTTAATGTGGCGGCTGGTCATGATGGTGGTGATGCTGGGGTAGTACTCCGTTACGATATTGCCAGTGATGCCAAAAAATCTCTGAATGAAATGATCACAATATACTCACATTATAAAATGTTTAAACATTTTATGATGCTACACTGTGAATTTACATACATGAACGTAAATTATAACTTCAGAACCAATCACCCCTTTTTGATCCTTCTTGTTCTGTTTCACAAGTTAACCTGACTGAAAGCTGTACAATAACGTACAATATAGTATACAACGTACAACCAATAAAGAATTTCCAGACTAGACTCGATTAAAAAATTAGAAGGAAAATTATTGTCGAGATTTAGAGAGAAATAAAACAAAGGGAACATGAATGATAAACACGGGGAAATGCGTATCTAATTGCTAAGTATCAGTTTAAACTTTATGAATCTCAAACACATCGAACTGAACATAAAACACTGATTTCTTCAAACACGAGTAAACAAAATTAATACTATAGTTGAGAAAGGAAAACAGGAAAATTCTACATTCCCGTATGACTATTTTTAAATAGGTCAACACCTTCTTTCATTCGTTCTAGTAAACGCATACCGTGAATCATGAAGTTTACATTTACTTCACCCCAACATTAGGGCTTCGAACGATGCAATAGTTTAATTATTAATTAATAATTACATCGTACGTACAGTTTACTTGTAGTTTTCCAAGCTTAATAATAATGTAGCTTTTCAAAGTTTTTATACGTTTTATCTAAATAACCTTAAAGTGTGATATAATATATAATATATTAGGTCATTAGTATATTATTATAACATTAGTTAATATATACGTAAAATATATACAATATAATAAAGTCACAACTTGTGCTCCCTCATTAATTAATATGAGTACATAAATTAACTAATACTTGTCGAACCAGATGAATCATTATTGCACCTTATTGTTGCAAATGCCTCCTAGTCATAGGTATAATTTTATCATATGAAATATGAACGCACCTGATCTTAAAGAGGAACGGTATGTTGTAGAGTCATTGTAGTGTAGGCATGCATACAATCTAAGGCGAATACAGCGTTCATGTTTGTTACCTCTTGGTTCCCGTGAATATTAGCGGAGTACGATCATGGTAAATATGATTGAACAAGGGGCATGTAAAAGTTAGAGGTCAAAACTTGTTGCCTATATTTGCCGAAACCTCTTCATAAAAAGTGAAACTTTTTTGTCGTCTAGTTTCAAAAATAAAACTGTTTGCCTTCTTCCCTTGTTTAAATTGACCCACTACGCAAAACTACATGCTCGTCAAACGTCAGCCATTTACATTGATATCTAGATTTATCCGCCATTATTATATACCCTTGTTCTACAGCATAAAATCCTTAAATATAAATATTTAAATGAATGTGAAACCATTAATACTTTTTAAGGAGTTCTTTGTTTCAAGATTGGTAGAAGGAGAAACACGATGAGATGTTGAAATATTCTCTAAATACATAAACTATTATTTACATTTTTATCCTCTATAGATATAAATCTCATAAGTTCAATTTCTTTTTGGTTCGTTGTAACGTTAAAACACATGTTTGTATTGTGTATGCAAATAATAATATTGCACACAGTAATATCATATTAGAAGTCAATAATAAGTGTAACATGTATTAAGTATATATGTGTACGTCAGGTAGTGTATAGTGTACCTACTAATGATAATATACATTTACAAGTCTATATGTATAAGTATATGAAAAATACTAGAGGAAAACTTGAACTCTTTCATAATCTATCCTTTATAATACACAATACACATCGAATTACCCATGTAGATACCTTTCCTCAATACACCTTGATCCTCCAAAACTGTACTATTCTCATTCCCACACGAGTTGGTAAGTTGGTAACAGGTTACGATAGTGACAACCATTATTTTTTTATGTTGTCTTTATATACAATATCGACCGAACGGGAGATTAAAATGTGGAAGATTAATTTTTAGGGAACTTTGGTAGGTAAGATAAATCTCACATAATCGTACTTTCTCGTTTCAAAAAACTACACGGCACATCAACTACAAAAAAATTGTTGTCTAAAATTAAATTATTCGTTCAAAATTTTTAAAGAAGATAAGACGTATTCATGAAGTTACGTCATACTTTTTTAGTATTATGTAGATGCCTGCGCAAGTTTTTTAAATTAAATTTTGCCGGATGATTGCAATATTTTACAGTGACAAGAATTTTATCTTTGTTATCAGGCATAGTATTTGAGAATTGAAGAACGATGATTTTCTTAGTCAAAATAGAATGCAGATCATGTTGTAACAGTAACAAGTAACACAGCTGAGAAAACTCAAAAGAATTTAAAATTTTGTATTGTCGGAATATAATCTATAATATATATTTAATAGAGTACCGGCGCTCCTACTTTTTTAAATGTATTTTGAGGAGGTTTTAAATTTTCTTGCTGTTGCAAAGTTGCTAGAAACTGTATGCATGTAAGTAGGTACTTACAATGCATTTGCAATCAACGTTTATCTGGGCTTGCATGTCGGACCGGAGAAAGTTTCATGAAAACGTTGTCTACTTTTCTAGAAGGTCCGAGAAGCAAACACGGGCAAGAGTTTAAACTTTCACCGTGATTGTGTTACACATTCTACGACTTTAACATGGATATTTAATGGTAGTAGTCTATTAGGGTCCGTTTATACTGCTCCTTTTCAGTTTCTCGGCATCTTATTATTTTCCAAGTTCCTAGTTAACTTTGTTTCTTAAAATACACATTATATAAGCAACCTAGTCAAAAACAATTTGCCCATCTCGTACCGATAGACAAACCTCAACTCTGTGACGCTGACTTGCAGTTGATTGAGTAGTATTCTGAGCTCCAAATGTGTCTTCGTCATCGTCATCCTTGGTCACTACAATTTCTGACCTGAGTTCTACGGGTAGGCTGACATTTTCGACGGCATCGTCAACAAAATCTTCAACTTCCTCGTTATTTATTTCCTCCAAATCATTTAGGGTGGCTGAACTATCTCCCAACTCGGAGGTTAATGTGGGGCAGCAAAGTGGAGCATTTAGTGAGCCAGACAGGTCTTCAGACGTCTCGTGAGTATTATTTAAATGTCGCAAACATGGGAAGTCAAAATCATCTACTGGACTTAAGCTAATACCCTCCTCTAATTTCTTTCGCAGTCCTGACTCAATTTTTTCTATAAATTGGCTCGTAGAGTCTGTCTCCTCTGAGGAATGTGTTCTTTCGGAAATTCGGGAAAGAGTTCGGGGAAAACCAATAGTACCAGTACCCATATTTAAATTTAAAAATAGTGGTGCCTCTGGACTTTCACTATGCTCACTCAAAGTATCAGAGTTTCGAGACTCCACAAAATCATATAATGGCTCCGGAGGGTCAGGCAAGGAATCTGAACTGGATTGTTTACTCAGTGACTCTCCTCCAATGGATGCCAGCACTGATGCTGCGGCTAAAATGGTAGTTTGTGTACTACTGTTAGGGGCTGAGGCAATGACCGCTGATGAAGATGGAGGTGACGGCTCTTCTTTAATGGGGGGTGGAACATTGGCCTCATCTGTGATAGAACTTTTACGGGGTGGGATAACCGGCTTATCATTAGAGTTATCATCTTCATCTTGTATTGAAAATGTCCGACTAAGATGTAGACGACGGCTTGACAACTCCATTGACGCATTTTCAATTACAGTTGTTAAGGAGTCTGTCATTGACGTTTGTTCAATTTCAGCACTAGAGCGACGGCGATTGTACGAGCCGCGTCGAGTAGGGTAATTGAACTGAAGAATGTCGGCAGGTGGAGGTGGATATCTAGGAGTTTCACAATTGTATTCTAATTCAGAGTCAGGCAGTGGTGGCAGAGGAAAGTCATCTAAACTAGCTGTTGAATCCTTTCTGGAAAATTTTCTAGAAAGTAGGTCTATTGGCTTTTCGTCAACTGGTAGCTTATTACAAGCAATGGTAGTTGTGGTAGATGCACGGAGTACACGACTGCCTACTTTACCTTCAAGGACATCTTCTAGTGTCAATATTTTCTCCCCTTCCTCTTTCACATTATCATCCTCAACGTCATTGTTACTCTCTATTGCTTCTCCTTGTTTCTCACTCACCATTGTTTCCTTTTCACCTAGGGCATGTAGACTTTCTTTCATTTCATCTTGTACTTCTTCTCGTTCCAAATCCCGATCTCTCGATTGCTGTTGTTTGTTGACATCTGATGTACTTTTCAATATCAAACTGTCTGCATAGAGATCACACTGTTGTTCATCTGCGTTGAGAACTGCATTTACTTCATTTTTATGGATTCGTCCATCCTTGCAATTGTCATGCTCCTCTTCCTCCTTACCCCCTTCCATTTCCTCGTCCTCACATGATTCATCTTCTTCCAAAATTTCCGACATTTTATCTATGTCTTCCACGTTCACATCACGGCACACATTAACCATCCCAAAATCTTTCTGACATGGTGGGTCATTGCTGTAGTTGTCGGCGTTATAGTCATCATCGTCATCCCTTCCACCGAGACCATACATTTCTTCTTCTTCTACGATTGTTCCAATATCTGTTGCAAAATTTCCAGACCCATCGAGAGCACCACTTTCCTTGACGAATTCGACATTGACACTTTTCATAATGTCCTCTAGAAGCTCAGCTGCTGCAGTTTCTACTTCCTCCCGCTGCTCATTAGAAAGTGCTGTGGCAGACGTGGAAATAGTAACGGCTGCCAAATTACTAGTTAGTTTACCTTTATGCTGCCTCCTCGCAACAAACGAGAATGGATCTTCGTCCCATACTGGTGGACAATCCAAAGTATCATCTCTCCAGCTATAATTCGTAGCGGGGGGTAAGTCCGTCATTGAGCAAAAAATTAAACGTTTTAATTGTTGGGTTGGAAACGAAGAGGACTCTGTTGTGGTTCCACCATATGATTTCGATTTTGATAATGCTTCATGATGATGATACAAATTCATCGTACTACCTGGAGATGATGTCGACTCTAAGTCAATTCTTCGTCTCAATAGGTATGGTACGTCTACTTCTTCAAAATGAATTGAAGACTTGGGGGCATCCGAGGACGACGAGAATGAAGAAACATTTCCGCAACTTCCTTTCCCTCCCGTTGTTCTGCTTGGCTTTCTCTCTGTGTTATTTCTCTTGAATGCATAGCTTGATTTATTCATGGTATCAAAGGCTCCCTCAGACTTTGTTTTCCTCACTAAATTTTTTCTACCATTTCTAATTATGTTGCTGGTATTATTGCCCCCTGTTTTGATGGATTCAATAGGTGGTTGTGATTCTGACTCTAGGGAATCTTCGATGAGGGGTTCCAACTCGAATGACTTGGATACAGCAATTTCATTTGGTTGGATAATATGGTAACTTGTTGCTCTTCCATTCAGTGATGCCGAGTTACTTTTTTGCTGTTGCTGAGCACTTGTTTTATTGGAATTCATGTCATTGTTAAGTGCATCAACAATTTTCATTTTCTCTTGTAATCTAATTTCTTCGCTCCGTTTAATATTTTTTGAAATTCTATCATCGAGGTCATTGTTCTCATCAGTCTGAGTCTCATTATTTTCTTCGTCGGGTAGCCGTTGGTGACAAACAATATCGGGAGGGAATCTTGATTTGGAATTGCAAGTTTTATTGTATACCGTTGAACAGGTGACTATTTCAGGGGTGGTCGAACAGGTAGTTTTACCAATGGGGACATTCGAAGTGGATTTTTTGGGCGAAGTAAGTGGTGGTGGAGGAACAATTTGAGGTTTAATAATAGAAACATCAACATCGATAGGATTGCTGTGTGTTTTCTTGGCTGGAACATGAGGAATGTCTTTTTGGACATGTTGAAACGTAGGTACTTCTTTATAACTTAACTGACTACCAACGTCTTTCTGAGACCTATTCTTATTGTTCAAAATGTCCCTATAACCACGGTTATTAATATCACTTACAGAAGGAATAATCTCACTCTCCAACCTATCAATGACCTCCAACTTCTTTTTCATTTTCCGTTTAAAGCTTCCACTCGTACTAATTGCACCCGTTTCTAACCAAATTCCTGCTTCTTCAATCAACTGCTCTTCCGATTTTAAATTTAAAACACGTTTGATTTTCTCGTCTGGTTTCTTACTAGCAGAAATCGTACCACTACTATTACTACCAGTAGTTGTGGTGGTAGTCGTAACACCTGTAGTAGTACTTTGAGGTGTGGAAGGGAAAGAAATAGCATTCATTTTAGAAACCGTAGCTGGAGGGGGGACTACTGAAGTGGGAGTTGTGGGGTCTTCCAAATCTTCATAAAAAGATTCTTTTTGGTGTATTAATCGCCTACGATTATTAACTGTAGCATTAGTGTTATTATTAAAAACCTCATCAACTCTTTCATTACTAACTAGTAAGTCATAACTACCCTGACTTGTTGTTTCGTCACCTGGTCTATGAAATTCATCATCGGTAACCTTTTTCTTGGGTAGTTTATCTTTTCTCCTAGGTACTGTAAAATAATTGGCCTCATCGTCATCTTCAGAGACTGAAATTTCTGAACGAACTGTTAAACTCTTTGACCTTTGTTTACGTGTTCTGCGAATTATTTCTTTTGTTTGTTGTGTGCTTGGTGTTAATAACATTGGCTGAGACTCGAATATTTTTAACTTTTTTTCAACATTTTTATAAGTTGTTATAGGAAACTCATGTTGACCAAATGAACCAAACAATTTTACATCGGACTCTACTGACTCATCCTCAGACAGTTTTACATCATCATTATAATACTGAGTAACGGGAGACAACGATTCACACTGACCTTGTGGTGGATACATTACTGGGGGTTGTTGAGCTGCAATCTGGCGTCCGGGTGCAACGTTGGCGAAGGAATTAGGAACATATCGCTGTGGTGATGTCTGGTGACTAGCGGGCAATAAAAATAAGAGTGTATGTGAAAGGTGTATGGTATGGAGCTTTTTGGTACCAAGTCATCCTAAACCTGTACTGAATTAAAATAAACAGTTTAAATTTTAGGTAAACTTTTAGATATAAAAAACTTACGAGGAAGTAACAGAGGTTCCCGAAAGAGTATCTTGCTGAGAATCCTGCGAGCGTATTTCAACTGGTGAATCGGGATAATCCTACAAACCCACATGTTCAGTTAATGGAGCTTTATGTGTTTTACAGTGGTAATAAGTAATAAGGCTGTAAAGAATACTTAAAGAGATATACATTTAAAAAGTTACGATTACCATATTTGGATAACATTTCTCCAGAACTTGATCCATTGGAAGGTTAGTAGAAGCAGCAGACATCATAGCTGGAGATGAACAAGATGTACTAACACCAGAATGATGTCCCCCACCCCCAGACACAACGCTAGCAGATGACATGACGTTGTGAGTGCTCCGAAATGACGCAGATCTACTGTGATTATTCAAGCAACAAAGTTAATATTAGATCCTAAGATACATGTACACAAGGACCTGGTAATAATGTAATTATCGTCAACGTAAAAATATTTACAACATGAAATAGACAGCCAAAGCACATAGACAAGTACACCAGAGTTCAAAAGTTTAAATACTCTAACGCATTCCGCGCTACTTGTATATTTTTGAAGGTGTTTCTGGGACTTTTTGTCCATAGTCAAAGCAAGAAAGTTGTTGGAATGACATTTTTCTTCCATAGTAAGTTGTTCAAAACCCATGATCCAAAACGTCAGACAAGATGAAAATCGGCAGTCCAATAGTCTATATACACTGCGATCCAAAAGTCAGCATACGATTTGCATTTTTACTTTCAGTTCGATATTTTTTCATGAAGGCATGAAGGAGAAATATTTTGCGGGTACTGCCAGCGTATGGAATGCGCCAAAAACATGTTCTTTTCAAAAATGTTTTTGGTTTTTCAAAAAAGACATGATTTGATAACTTTTAGTTGGAGAGAATGCGAGGAGTCGCAAAAAACCGTTCCAAAAGCGAGCATACGATTTTAGAAAAAATGGCATTTTGATATGAACTCGGAATTTTCTTGAGTTGATTTGGGCACCAATCGATTGGTCATGTTGATTTACATAGGAATTGGCCCCGGTCCGGTGTAAAAACTCCGATTCACTAGCTCAAAATATGAGAAATAGCGCACCTTTAAAATGCATAAAAATCGCCGAGTTGTCATGGAAACATAGCAGTAACGAGATACAAAAATGTGCATTAGCACATGTGAAAGAGGATAAAAAACTGCGTATATGAAATACCTTTACCAATTTTGAGCTTTGCGAGGTCATCCACTTGTGGGCCTCGGAAAATCATGGCGACGCACGGAGAGCGAAAATGTCCTCATTTTGTGAAATTTCCTTTGCAAATCAGCTAATGTTCTCTCTTCTTTCGTCGTCGTGATTTTCCCGGGCCTACAAGTGGACGACCTGTCAACGTTCAAAAGTGTTAAAGGAACCTCCTTTATGCAGTTTTTTATCCTCTTCCATGTGAGCTGATGCAAATTTTTGTATCTCGTCTAGTTTTTAAGTTACTGCTATGTTTCCATGACAACTCGGAGATTTACATGCATTTTAAAGGGGTGGGTTTTCTCATATTTTGAGCTACTGAATCGGAGTTTTTACACCGATTGGGACTAATTCCTATGTAAATCAACATTACCTATCAATTGTTGACCAAGTCAACTCATAAAAGTTCCGATTTCATATCAAAATGTCATTTTTTCTGAAATCGTATGCTCACTTTTGGATTAACGGTTTTTTGCAACTCTTCGCAACAAAAAGGTATCAAAACATGCTTTTCTTGAAAAACTAAAAACATTTTTGAAAATAGCATAAAATTTGGCACATTTCATACCCTGACAGTACCCACAAAATATTTCTCCTTCATGAAAAACTATCGAGCTGGAAGTAAAAATGCAAATCGTATGCTGACTTGAGGATCGCAGTGTAAACTTGTGTATCGTATGTGCACGTCAAATAGTGGAGGCAAATCTGCCAACGATGTTTCCTGGATCCACCATCGTCAGAGGTCACTAAACAGCTTTTTCCTGTCTAGCGATCCCAGTTCAAAGGGGTACGAGAATTTTTTATGGGTTTGGGGGTAATTCTCTTAAACCAAGCCAGAATGTTTTTATTTTTTTGTTAAAAATTCAATTTTGACATGGTTCAGAAGAATCACCAACATAATCGCAAAAATAATCTTAAAGACCTCGGACAGAGCACAGTAGACACGGTAAATGCTGCTTTATCATCCCAGAGGACAGTTGTTACCGGAAAAATTCCTTACAAACATTTCGGCTGAACCAGTAAAAATGGCTTGTTTTTCCAAAAACTTGTTTAATTGTTTGAAGTTTGTCCTCGCTTTTTTGGATATTTCCATAATCCTTAACCAAAGCTGGAACATTTTTAAAATTTGTGTTACCAATCCTGATTCTCTATGAAATTGTAAGTGAACCCAGCATACGGAGTTTCGCCTGTGTGAACCCGAATATGAGCAAAAGGAGGCTCTTATTGGTAAAAGGACTGGGGCAAAATGAGCATTTGAACGTTCCCTAACTTTAAAAGGCTGCGTTTGCGTTTGGTTTTGCTCATATTGGCACCACGTGCAATAAAATCCACTTGATTTTGTTCTCGTAATATTTCGACGCCATTTATGCTCCTTGTTGTGATATTAGGAAGTACAATCAATTGATCTATCATCAAGGGGTAGCCATTGTCACAGAAAATGTCACGACTGGCGTCGAAATATAACACAGAGCACACCCGTCAAATCAAGTGGAATAAGGCGAGGTAAGTAAAGAAAGTTCGATTTCTTTCGGTTTCCACTGTAGTTTAGCGAAAAACAACATTTCATAATTTTTTAAAATCTTTGCCGGAGTCAGTTTCGAGGTGCAAAAAATGTATAGGGCAATAGCATAAATTCCACCGAGACTGAAATTCCGCCTTTCATTGAAAATTTGAAAAAGGCCAGAGTACAAAGTCAAAGGTCAAAGGACCAGAAATTCTTCATGGTCAGCACCGAAAGTGAAAAACATATTTACCAATTACCGGAAAATTGCAATTATACATGGTGGATGTTGCTATATTGCAGTCAAAAACGGGTACCAAAAATAACAAACATTCATGACCAAAAACGTCAAATAAAAGCATTCGCATTCGGTTAAACCCCACAAGATCAATAAATTCATCCCAAAAAATTATGACATGGTCAAAAATCTTGTCAAGCTGTTCTTAAACAGACACAAAAATTACAAAAATGCACGGGCTGGTGGAATCTTGCCAAACTTTATGGGTTTCACCTCGGTAAATTTGAAGAAACTACGATGCTTCATTACGCATTTCATTTTTGCTGCTCACCCGCTGCAATTAATCCACTCGTGACATTTTATGTAACGCTGCCCGCTGCAAATATGCAGTACAGTTGTCTCGGTGTCTGAAACGTCACAACAAACGGCATAAACGGTCTTTAAATTATTTTGATTTCTCTGGAACATTTACACGAGACTGCCCATTAAATTCTTCTGGTTTTTTCCATCAAAAAATTAAACGGGACTAGCGGTTTAAATTTACCCGCCTTTTCCAACAAAACTAACGCGTGAATGGCCTTTAAATTTCCTCGCTTTGTCAAAAAATTAACTTGGGACGGGACTTTAAATTCCATCGTTTTTTTCACAAACACAACGAGTAACTGGCCTTTAAATTCGCCCGCTTTCTTTCAAAAACCTACGCAGATTTTGTATTTAAAATCGACCGCTTTCTCTGA